>PVIA01005566.1:0-113069 GCA_004024845.1 Tonatia bakeri
ATGAGTGAAGCTGCTGCTCCTTTGGACAATTTAAAGACCTTGTCAGTCACCTCTCATTTCTTAATTTTCAGGAAAGCTAAACAGACTTTTTTTGTGTGTCACTTTTTTTTTGGTCAGAATAGTTAGGAGTTTAGAATAAAGGAAGCAATCTACTTTTCACTAACTAGTAGCTTCTTATTTCTCTTTACCCTGCTCTTTCCATTTTCTAGCACTAAATTATAAGATTCTTAGAAAGAAGTACCACTTCAAAATCTAAACCCTGGTATAAGAGTCACATTTTAGCACTTCTTTAATGTCTTCAGAAAGTTACTTATGGTATCAGATTTCTAATGACTTTTACAAAGCAGAATTTAGAATTTGGGACTAGTCTGCCTGTGTAGAATTGGTTCATTTCATATTTTTAAAGTTTTTTTTTTAAAGATTTTTATTTATTTATTTTTAGAGAAAGGAGAAGGGAAGCAGAAAGAAAGGGAGAGAAACATCAGTGTGTGGTTGCCTCTCACATGGCCTTCACTGGGGACCCGGCCTGAAACCCAGGCATGTGCCCTAACTGGGAATTGAACCAGAGACATTTTGGTTCAAAGGCCCACACTCAATCCACTGAGCTACACCAGCCAGGGCTCACTTCATATTTATTAGAGCTGAAACAGATAAATAAAATTCGATTTATTGCAAATCCTCATTTTTCTTTATAAGTTCTTTATTTTTCAGAATGGACGCCCATTTGGGCACATTTTAATGACTATTAGAGGAAATCTCAGGACAATGTTTTCAATTGTAGATGAGTACGCTCTGCTTTAGTGACATTGTACATTTGTCCCAGGCAGCTACAGAGATGGCACACTGGAGTCGCTTTTTGTTTCTTTGGTTGTTTGGGGATGTCTTTGTGGGGTCGAGAGATCTTGACCCACTCTAAAAAACACTTTATTTTTTAAAGATTTTATTTATTTATTTTTAGAGAGAGGGGAAGGGAGGGAAAAAGAGAGGGAAAGAAATATCAATGTGTGGTTACCTTCTGTGTGCTCCCTACTGGGAACCTGGCCTGCAACCCAGGTCAGGGAATGTGCCCTGACTGAGGATCAAACTAGTGACCCTTTGGTTCATAGGCCAGCACTCAATCCACTGAGCCACACCAGCCGAGGCTGAAAAACACTTTAACAGGTGTCTATCTCAAAACCGTTTCTACTTTCTCTAAACAGAACTAATTCATTCACAGTCTTAAGGTTTGCTAAGGTATATTTCCTTAGTTCTGCTTTGATCCTTTTCTGCAGAAAATCTATCTGACATCAAAGCCTCTTCCCTTCCTTCTGCTGTAAAGTTGTTAAGAGATGTAGCAGACCATTGGCTCAGCTTCAGGCCAAGCATAGTGAGTGCAGAATGTACCCCCATGGAAAGTAAAAGGATTTCAGAAAACAGCGTGATTACTGGGGCTAAGAAAAGGGAGAGAAGTGGTTTCTGGAGGGCAAAACCACAATCGATAAAGTCACCCCTATGGTCTTTGTTGAGTGAAGAGCACTAAATCAGGCTGAGGGGAATGATGTCAGGAGATCAATAATTTCAGCAGCTCTCTTCCTTGTACACTGTGGGAATGAGTACCTGGGAAGCCTGAACTCTGACCCCTGTTTCAATGGAACAGGGAGACAGATTTCACACCAACAAGTAGCTGCCTGGATGATTTGTATCTTTTTGCCCTTTAGACAGAGCCTGGGCCTGCCACACGTTTCTTAGTCTCAGAAGAATCCTGAAGCCAGCTGTCCATACACGACCCAAATCACCCATTAAAATATTATTCAGTTTGGCATCTGTTAGTCATAAGAATTAAACTAGTTAATTAAAAAAAAAAAAATTAGCCCTATCTGGTGTAGCTCAGTAGATTGAGTACTAGTCTGCGAACCAAGAGGAGGCTGGTTTGATTCCCTGTCAGGGCACATGCCTGGGTTGCGGGCCAGGTTCCCCTTTGGGGGTGTGTGAGAGGCAACTAACTGATGTTTCTCTCACACATCGATATTTCTCTCCCTCTCTTACTCCCTCCTTTCTCCCCTCTCTGAAAATAAATAATCAAACTTTTTAAAATTTTTAAAAAATTAACAATAAAAAAAGAATTAGACTCATCAATTCGGTCACAACAGGCAAATCAGCCTGTGTGTATAGATACAACCCAAGAGATCAATCATTTTGGTGTCATTAAAGAAAAATTATTATGATGCTTGTTTCAGTGGTAAGGAAGACTTTATCGAAGACTATCGTAACAGGGATATTGCAATGAGGGGTTGAGGGAAGATCAGGCCCACCTTTAATACAGCAAAGACAGTTAAGGAAGTACAGCCAATGAGCAGAATGAGGAGGTCAGTGGATAGAAAATTACTAAGAAGAGACAAAGGGTAGGAGGATTCTTGCAAAATTGACCTAATTGGATTCTTGCTAAAGGCAGGGTTATACAACAAAGTTGGGGGATGAGGAACTTGATCAGATATCAAGTGATCAGATATGAAGGGTAGAGGGATTCTCATTATATTATCAGGATTCTTGCTAAAACTGAAGTAGGTACGCCAAAGATAGAATGAGGGCCAAGGCGGAGGCCTAGCTGAGAAGAGGGTTCAGAGGAGCCCAGCTAAACTTTGGTCAGGGAGAGAGTCTTTCTTAGCATCCACAAGTTTTCTTCTCTTTCTCCCCATCCTTTCCCATCCGGCTTCCCCAACCCCAAAAGCTGTAAGAGGGAAGTCTGCACTTTTCTTGATGGCCCGTCCCTTGTACTTCCCAGACTTCCTCATTTAAAAACAACTACAACGACAACAACAAAACCCAGCACGCCAGACTCTCAGGACTTCAGCTTCAGAGTCTAAGCCAGCAGATGTGTCTCTGGCTCATTCCAGTCCCTGATTGCTGGGGTGGGCTTTCTTCCCTAATGAAAGAACCAAGGCCCTCCTCACTGGGGAGACTTGCTTCCCAGACGTGGAGAGCCATCCCCGACGGACCTGCGGCAGCAGCCCCGCCTCTGTGGGGAGGCTCATCAGTAGAGGAGGAGGCGCTAGTGATTAAGCAAACGCATCACCCTCCTCTTGGCTGGCACATTTTTAGGCAATCTGACCATCAACTGTTAGTGATGGAACCCTGAGTGTACAGAATTGAAGGAGTTCTAAATCCAGGGCTTGAGAAGTGAGGTAAATACTATTTCCTTTTCTTTTTATTTCTACCATAGCAAGCTGGACTGGGACAGGATGGCAGACCATGAAACCAAGGTGTTTCTAGTTTCACCTATTTTCACTTCAGGAAAAGATACCAAACTTCTAGAATTAAACAAACTTGGGCTTGTCTTATCTCTCCTTTACTTACCACCTCTGTCCCTTAGGCTGCTCTGGGTTTCAGTTTCTTCAACCGTGATGTGTAGCAGGTTAAGAGGATTAAATGTACATAATTGCCTAGAGCAGAGTCTGGCATATAGCAGATACTCAAATGAAGCTATGATGATTCATACCCCCGCCTTTGTCACTAATTAGAAGTTTGAATTGTCTTACTCAGACTTCTGGAAAGAGGAGCACAGTAGAAGAGGTTCTAGACTTGGCTCTTACTGATTCAAGTTTCTGCTTGGAAAACCTCTTTCCTACTCTGAGCCTCAGTTTCTTTATTTGTAGAACCTGAATGGATAGACTAAGTAAGTGTTTCTCACTCATGGCTGAACATCACAATTGCTTGGAAGCTTCTTAATAATATGTTTCCCAGGCCCCATCCCTGGAAATTCGGATTTGGTGGTCCTAGGGCAGGCTTTGGGGTTTACATTTTGTAAAAGCTCCCCAAGAGAATGGGTGAACAAATTTGGTATATATTCAGTGAAATACTAGTCAGCAATAAGAAAGAGATCAAACTCCTAAGCATGCAACAAAATGGATAAATCTCAAAAATATTATGTTGAGAAAAAAAAAAGTCAGACACAAAAGACTTCTATCAGTATGATTTCATTTATATGAGTACAGAAACCAGCAAAATGGATCCACGGTGCTGGGAGACAGAATAGAGGTTGCCTCTAGTGGTGAAAATGGGTACTGACTGAAAAGAGGTACAAGGGAACTGGCAGGAGTGAAAAAAATGTTCTTCTATACCTTGATCCGAGGGTGATTATACAGGTGTATATATAAGTTAAAATTCATCCAACTGGATACTTAAAATTTGTGCATTTTACTATACATAAATTATATCCTAACAAAGTACTATTAGCCTGGGGGCAAAAAGCTCCTGTGATAACTTTAATGCATAGCCAGGTTTAAGTTCCCTGGACAAGATAATTCCTAAGATCTCTTTCAGTTCCAAAGCCTTATGATTCTTTTCTTTTAAAGTTGATTTGAGAGAGAGAGAGAAACATTGATTTGTGCTTCCACTTATTTATGCATTCATTGGTTAATCTTGTATGTGCCCTGACCAGGGACTAAACCTACAACCTTGGTCTATAGGGACAACGCTCTAAGCAACTGAGCTACCTGGCCAGGAAGGAGGCCCTATGATTCTTATATCCTCATCTCAGTCTCCTTGCCTGTCACTTTTACCCACAAATTAGATCACCTATTTTACCTTTCTTGATCAATACAAGATCAAAGATATTAAGGTCAGAGTCCTGAGCCTATCCTACCACTCAGATAAAAGATAGTGATGATAGTTAGCCCAACAGGACCAACAAGCCTGAGGATTTTCTGTTGGTTTTCTTTTCTACCCATTCATTCATTTACCAAATATCTGAGTGCCTGCTTTGTGCCAGTTGTTACTTGGTAGTGGGAGCAGCAAAATGAATATGACAAGGTCCCTGCCCTCAGACGGTTTAAATTCTATAAGAGAAGGAAAGCCAATACGAAGATAAACAGAGATAATTGCTAACTGTGGTAAGAGTTATGAAAGAAATAAGATGATGGGATAGGTAAAAACTGGGGAAGAATACTTTTAGATAGAATCATCAAAGACAGAGGTGATATTTGTACAAAGATTGCCAGTGATCCAGCCATGCAAAGAGCTGAGGGAATCAAGTTCAAAGCCAAGGAATGAACTTTAGGACCAAGGTAGGAAAGAGCTGAGCATATTCAAGGAACAGAAAAAGAATTACAATATGTCTAAAATGCAGTGATTGAGAGGGAGAATCTATCAGATGAGGTCAGAGAGAGTAACAGGGTTTTGCAAGCAATTTTTATTTTATTTCAAGAAACTACTAAAGGTTTTAAGCAGGGGTGACATGTGATTTGAATTGTGCCCCTCCACCTCTCCCCTCAAATCACTCTGGCTGCTACTGGATGGAACAGGGCAGGAGTGGAGGCAGGATGTCAACCAACAGATATCAAGGGTTATCCAGGCAACAGTGATGGTGGTTTGGCCTAGGGTAGCTTTGGTTAGTGGTGCAGCAGGAGTCAGAACCTCTGGCACTGGGTTAACCAAAGACAGAGAGCAAGAATTATCCATTTGAGAGATTGATGAGTTCCTCATGCTTAGTTGCCCTAGTCTTTCTATTATTTTCCCCACATGTCATAGATGAGGCTAATTAAATAATTCCATGGAATATTGGGCGCAGTCCCTGAAGTGCCTTTCTTTAAACCCATTCACAAAGTGGCAGTCTTGAGAAGTGAGCCAAATTTATGACAAGGGCTTCTCTGGGCCCTTTTCATCAGCCCCTTCCTACCGTCTGGTGTCCCATTCCCACCCTCAGCAGAATCTGCCTTTCTAACACCATGCACCAAAGCTCTCTGGACCCTTATTTCTTTGCTTCTCCCTCTCTTCCTCTCCTCAGAGGCAGGAAACAGAAAACTAATCCACTAACACTAATTGCTACCAACTTAATCATGACTGACAGCATTTTGCATTTTGCCCTAGTGGCCCACAAGACATGCTATGGAACCTTGCTGCTTTAAATCCTATTTTGTAAGTTATCCTACTCTGCCTTCCCATAGAACTCGGGCTAGCAGAGAGATGTTGTCTGAAGAAAAGCATAAACTGGAGACATTGTTGATCTTGGACTACAGGGGCCTGGCTCAGAGGGTAGAGGGATTTGGAGCAACATAGGCTGAGACTGGCTTTCCATAGAAACCTTAAGAGATGACAATCCAGGCAGGGGTCCAAGAGGACACTGCTCTTATCTGGCAGAAGATAAAAGCCCAGAGATAGGCCAGAGAAGAGTGGACCTGGAGAAGGCAGGACTTAAAACGGCTCCTAAAAGGAAGGGTAGGATTTGGAAAAGGAAATGATGAATGGCCATGGCTTCTACACAAGATGAAAAGAAACTCACATTTGCAAACTAGAAGCTACAAGTCCAGAAATGTACAACTCTGCCCTTATGTTGCTCCCTATTCCCCACCCATGATTGTAGAGAGGCATGCTGGGGGTCAAGCGTCAGCCAATGTCTGACAACAGCTGACTCTGACCCATGCCGTTGGGGCTGTTTTCCTTCCTTCACTCCCTTCCCAGCTGGGAAAGCTGGCGTCCACTTAGGAATGTGTAACACTAAGTCACAAACTCTGATCTTGTGGGTAAGATGAACCATGTCTTATTCTGGTTAAAGAGAGCCATCCTATTCACAGAGAAATGGAACCATCATCTTGACTTGACAGTAAATAATTGCCCCGCTCTTAAACGATCTAAAGACCTAAGAGCACTGAATACCTAATCAACATTTTAAAGGTCCATAACCTAGCAGATAGCAACCAAACTAGAGTACAGTTTACCTCTTTTTTTCCCTTTTTAATACTGTAAGAATATTTTTAAATAGAAAAAATTTCATGTAACCTCCACCCAGAATCATCCTTAATTATCATATTTGCTTCAAGTCTTTATTTTATTTTATATTTTTTTAAGTCTGACTTTTTAAAAGATTTTATTTATTTACTTTTAGAGGGAGGGGAAGGGAGGGAGAAAGAGAGGGAGAGAAATTCATGAAAGATGCCTCATTCTGTTGCTTCTCTCATGCCCCCAGTTGGGGACATGGCCTGCAACACAGGCATGTGCCCTGACTGGGAATTGAACCAGCCACTTTTCGGTTGGCAGGCCTGTGCTCAATCCACTGAGCCACACCAGCCAGGGCCAAGTCTCTATTTTAAAAGGTTACAAATAAAATTGTTCTTTTTACCCTGCAACTCCAATCCCCATAATTCTTCCATTCCTTTGCTTTTTCCTTCCTAGTTTTCTTTCTTTTTCTCCTCTCTACTCTCCTTTTCTGCCTTTTTTTATTCTCTTCATATAAATTCTAAAATCTAGTGAGCTTATTATTTTTTTAAAAAAGAAGACTCATTTACATTGATATTTACTTCTTTAAAGCTCTTGATTACTTTTTGCGTACATATCTGGTCCTCAGTTGAAACAGGCTGTCATCCCCAAGATAAAAGTTGTGATTATTAAGTTACATGGTGCTTTTTCTTATATGATTTTTAAATTGCCCCTGAAGGCATGTCTAGAACTGTGAAGATAGTTTAAGCAACTTGCAGCATGGGGATGAATGTATGGCCTCTCAAGGTGACAACTTTGAGGAAAACCACTCAACTAGCTCTCTTAACTCTGGTTGTGTCAGCTAAAAAATAAAATCATTTTTTTAATTGTGAAATCCCATGATTTAGGCCACACATTATTATCCTTACCATACTTGGCTACAAATCACTCTCTACTTTCAGAAATTAGATTTATTCCCAAAGGGCAGTTCTTGCCATCAAAAGGAATATTCAAAAGGATGCCTTACAGCCTCTCTGAAGAGAATGCTGCTCATTTGGAATTATAGCAGGTCAGAGTTAGAAGAGAACATCTAATTCAAATCCTTTCTCATATAAGTAAAGAAAAAGATGCACATAGAGAAGTGTCTTGCCAGGAGTTACACAATGAATTACTTGCAGGGCTGGGTCTAGAACCGGGTCCATTCATTGGGCCCTGCTCCACCGAGATGTCTGATGCCTGGGGCCCCGGTTAGACAGCTGCAAGTGATGCCTATGAGCAGTCCCATTATTACACAACCTACTGCTGACACTTACTAAGTGTCATTTAACGTTTCCCACAATACACAAACTTCTTCATAGCCACCATGCCACATCATCAGTGTCAACTTTCTCAAGAGCTGGCTTTGTGGGGGTGCAGCTTGTGCCGTTGCACAGGCTCCACATTTCGAAGGCCTCACACTTAGTTTAATGCTCTCCTGTAGCCTTCTTGAAATTCTTAATTTTCCAACAAGTGGTCCCATATTTTTCTTTTGCATGGAGCCCCCCTGCAAATTAGGTAGTCTGCCTATAACTTACATCCTAGGAGACAGGAACAAGAAGGAAATTGGTCTCCCTGTTTTATTGGGAGAGAGGTAATAAAATGCCTATAATTATCCCTGGTGAGAGGATCGGGAATTTGGCACCTATAATCCCTGACTCAGGCCACCCACTACTTCCCATTACCCCAGGCTGCTGCCCTGATTTGGATGTGTAGGACCTAAAGATCTTTCCAGTATGAAGTTTGGCTTCTTAAGAAAAGGTCTAGCCAACATAACTGATTAAAATAGGATGGATGGAAATCTCAGTTGTTGGCCTTGGCAATGCTCATCTGGCTACCACTGGCCTGATAGCTATGAAAGGAAGCCACTCTCTAAGGCAGGAAGTTCAAGGACACCGCCAATGGGGAAAGGTGACAGGGGATGGAGAGGAAAGGCACCCCTGTCTGCCACATAGAACCGTGCGAGAGAGGGAGGACCCAGCAAGAGCAGCACAGAGGTGAGTGTGGGAATACTCCAGGAGCTGTAGCCAAAATTGGAAAGAGACTAAGGAAATCAGAGAGGTCCTGGCTTGAGAATAATTCACCACATTATCCAAGACACTGTACTGTTTAACCACCCTCTTTCTGCCTACCCAAGGCATTTATTTCTGTGCTCATCAGCTCCAGCGCTATTCTCCCTTTTTTGTTAGTTGTCTTCCTTGCAGGACCAAAGTCATTTAAAGACAGGGACTCTGTTATTCACCTATACTGAGCATACAGTAAATTGATTCCATTGAGAGAAACATTAACTGAGGCCTTATTTTGTGCTGTGCATGATGCTAGGCACTGGCACCAGAAGGTGGAGGGGTAGGGGTGGGCATGGGGAGGAATAAGGCACAGGCTCTTCCCTTCAGTCTAAAAGAGACAAGCAAATGAACAAATTATCACAGTACAATGTGTTTAGGGAGGAGGAATAATTAAGTTTCCTGTAGTGGGGGATCATGGAAGGCTTGCCATGGCATTCAAAAAAATATTTGTTGCTTGATTGCCTACTCCAGGACAAAACTAAGTAGATAAAATGCATAAGCACCCTCATGCTACCCCAGAAATTATTGTCACAGATAAGCCTGAGTGAACATTAAGGAATGGGCCAGTAGCCCACTGCAACCTCCTAAGCTCAGACCAACTGCACTTATCACAGATGCGTACCACCAGCTGCCCAAGTGGGTGAAAGGTGTGTCGAGCAGTGGGATCCTTTTGTAGCCCTTGAACATCTGGTGGGGGAAATCTAGGCAACTGTGAGTAAGAGGTATTTCTCCTCTGGCCCTGACCTCAGTATTTGATACAGCTTGTTTGGCAGAGAAACAACCACAATAGAAATTGTGTTACCTCTCCCAGGATTTGGTGTATCAGAAACAATGGCTGAAGAACCAACAGAATAACAGGATCTGAGAGTGTCCCAGGGCAGTTAAGGGGCTCCAGGTAAAAAGAAGATACGCTTGGAGAAAGTCCTATGTTTTAGTGACAAAACAATAGGTGCTGAGAGCAAACTTTACCTTGAATTTGAGGTACAAAGAAGGAAGAAGTTACTACACATTCCCTTCCCTCATTGCCACTAATCAAATATAACTCTCAGCTTCTTTAAATACTTTGATGAGATGTCAAGTGGTATCCAATATTTTATTTATGTCATTCTTCATTGTTTTTATTACAAAGTAAATACACGCTTGTAAAAAAATTTCAGATACAGAAGGACATGAAGAAATGCATGTCTCCACCTCAGTCACATCCTCAATTTCACTCCTGAGAAGTAATCATTATTAAAATTTTAGTGTGTGTCCTTCTAGGCTTTTCTTTTTCTTTCTTTCTTTCTTTTTTTTTCTTTTTTTTTTGCATATGTAAGCATATACACATTTGAGGGAAATTTGATATTTTTTACAAATGAGACCACATTGTTTATAGTCTTCAGTTTGCTTCAATGTTATATTTCTTAAATATTTTATTTTTTCCCATTACCATTTAGTCCTCTTACTTTCTTCTCCCTGCATTAAATATATTCTAAATCAGCACTAGTATGGAATGGTGTGTCCCTTCCAATGAACCCTCTTCCCCAACTCTAGAAGGGAATTTGCCTGAACAGAAAGAAACCGACAGACTCTGCTCTCATGTGCCTGTGATTCTGAGTGAGCCCCACTCAGGTTGCAGGAACATAATATACAAAGAGAGGGTCTCCATTTTAGATCCTGGAAGTTGCATGGTTCTAAGCTTGTAGATCCTTTCCTGTCTCACTCAGGCCTCCCGAGACGGATGTCACCCACTTGCTCCTGGCCACCCTGCTGGTCTGCCTGTGCTTCCTCGCTGCCTGTAGCCACCTGGCACCTGTGGAGAAGCCCAGAGATGACAGAAGGCTGAGGCTCAATTCCTCCATAAACCTGCTGGATCCCCCTCAGTCTCTATCGTGGGCAAGTCGCCGAGACCGGGGCCCAGCTTCTGGGTTCTAGCCCATGAGAAGGGGCTTCAAGATGTCAAACATGCTCCCCAGGCTATTACCAGGATCCATTGCCACAGGTCAGGGCTCCTTTTTGTTCATTCCATGAAATAATCCTGGAGCATTAAAGCATCTCTTGGCTCATTTTTTTTTGCAGAAGCCCTGCATGCCACCCATCCAAAATGCAGCTTAGCATGTTAGAGGTCTGAGAAAGCCTGAAGTTAAGACACTTGATGAACTTGGTGTAACTTAGCATTTCTGGGAATTACTGAATCACAGCACTCCTATCAATGGTAACAAACTTTAGGAAATCCTATAGAATATAACCAAGTGGGATGAACCAGTCCTGTCATCCCAGGGTTGAAAATGACCACTCAGGGAATAAATATATCAGAGCCATTAGAGCTGGCACTGGAAAGCTTCTGTTTTGACCTCCTCTGGCAATAATAACAATAAACATACTGCCTATGTGCTAGGAACTGTGAGGTGAGTACTATTTTTACTCATATTTGACAGTTGAGGAAGGTGAAGCTCAGGAAAGTTAAGTAACTAAGATGAGGTCACACAGTTCTCAACTGGCAGAGCCAGAATTCAAACCCAGGTGTTTAACTCCAGAACCTAAAATCACAACTAATATCCCTTACTGCCTTGCCTCTCACTAGGAAAAGAGGATATTCTAGATATATCAGTGAAATGAGGCAAGGGAAAGGGTTGGGGCACATCAACACTGATTGATTCCCTTTGATGTGCTAGACTTTCCACTTCATAAACATCCTTATTTATGCTCAAGACAACCCTACAGGGTAGGTATTATAGTAGCCTATCTGCAGATGGGAAAACAGAGTCTTAAGAAGGTTAAGTAGATTGGCTAAGGCTATGCAGCTATTATATGTCAGAGTATGGATTTAAATCAGGTCTGCCTGGCTCCAAAGGTGTGAGAAATGGAAAATGAGACTACGTGAAACACAGGTCCATCCATGTATAAGACACTCCAGGTCAGCAGCCAGGATAACAAGAACCCGATGGCCTACGTAGCAATGTGTGATTCATCCAGCCAACATCTCAGCTTCTCCCTCACCTTGGGACTTCCCAGAGCCCCCTCATCTCCTCCTACTTCACTGCAGCTCAGGGCCCCCAGAACAACTGTCTTTGCTCTTTCTGTCTCTCTTTGAAGCACTAAACAAGAAATCCAAAAAGATCAGTATAAGAAAGGCGGAAAAGGAGAGATCTTCCAAGGTAGGCCTGGGAGTTCTCACTGTGGAGGTGGGACTGGGCTTAAAAGGGAAGAACACCCATGCTTTGGCTAAGAACTAAATGATTTTCTAGGCTACATGTACAAAACAAACTAACAACTACTTAAAGACGTCCTGGCCCTGGCAGGTGTCGCTCAGTTGGTTGGAGCATAGGCGTGCAACTGAAAGGTTGTGGATTCAATTCCCAGTCAGGCACACACCTAGGTTGTGGGTTTGATCCCTGGTCCGGGTGCATGTGGGAGGCAACCAATCAGGGCTTCTCTCTCTCATCAGTGTTTCTTTCTCTCCCTTTCTCCTCTCTCTCTGAAAGCAATGAAAAATGTCCTCTGGTGAGGATAAAAAAATAAAATAAATAAATAAAGTCTTCCTGGCCTCGAGCCCTGGACCAGACCCTCACAGAAGCCCGAGGAACTGAAGTTTGCTGAGTAAAATAGTTTCCATGCTAGAAAGCATCTCCCTATACTAGCTAACCCTACAACTTCTGCCATATCTGTGATTCATCTGTTTATTAAGTATAGTGGTTTAAAATTAAAACTTAAAAAATGTGTAACTATGATAGAAAACCAGTATCACTTGTCATAAGTAGAAGGTAACCACAAGTTAAAAAGTTAAATGAAAACAAAATATTGTTAGAGGATTCTAGCTGAATAGTGTTTCCTGACAAAGGCTCTAAATCTGAGGCTTGCTCTCTGTGTTCAAAGGAAGATTGGGGAGGCATGAAAGACATACTGGCACCAAACTGAGGCTTTCAAGTTAGACGAGATTGAAACAAAATCAATCCTTTCTCACTGGGATTCAGCATTATATAATATTTATGCATCATATAAAATCATCCAACTATGGTACACACACCCATACTTTGGGAAATACTGAAGAAAGGCATTGTTGAAATGCACACATTATTCCTGTCTTAGTGTGCCTCAGTTTATCAGATCAGCTGTAACCACAGCAGGGAGTTCTAGACTAGGAATTAGGAGGTAGGACCTGGCACTGTCTGTCTGATCTTGAGAAAGTCTTTGCTCCTCTCTGGGCCTTCTGTAAAGTATACAAGCAGATCAAATGATTGACAGATAAAAGTATATAATCGACAAATATATTTATGTGCTAGATACTGGGAATATAGAAGTTAATAAGGGAGATAATATCCCTGCTCTCATGGAGTTTACATTCTTGTGAGGAAAACAGGAAGACAGCAAGTAAACCAATAAATAGGTTAAATAAATTTAGAGTACAATAAACACTGAAGGAATTAAAGCATGGTAATGAGACAGTGAAGGGAAGAGTGATCAGGGAGGGTCTCTCCAAGGAAGCAGCAATTAAACACGAGACTGAAAATTTCAGTAATCTTGAACAGCAACACCCAATAGAAATATAATGGGAGTCACATATAATTTTAAATATTCTAGTAGCCACATTTTTTTAAGTAAAAAGAAACACATGTAATTAACTTAATATTGTATTTGACCTAATATATCCAAAACATATCATTTTAGTATGTAGGCAATATAAAAAAGTTGAGATACTTTATATTCTTTTTTCTTGTATTAAGTCTTTGAAACTTAGTTCATATTTTACACTTACATTTCAGTTCTGATGATAATTTTTAACAAAGTCAAACGTAGTCCTAGAAAAACAATGAAGTGCCCTGGCTGATGTGGCTCAGGAGCGTCATCCTGTAAAATAAAGGCTGCGGGTTGGATTCCCAGTCAGGGCACACCTGAGTTTGCATGTTGGATCCCGGATTCCCAATTTCCTGCCCCCATGCTTACATGCTGGTCAGGAGGCAACCAACCGATCGATGGGCATTGATATTTCTATCCCTCTCTCCCTTTTCTCTCTAAAAATCAATAGGGAAAAGAAATGTCCTCGATTGAGGATTAAAAAAAAAATGTTAGTGTTTACTGAACAAAAAATTTTGCACTGCTTCAGTTTTAAATTAAAATTAAATTTGAAAATTCGGTTCTTCAGTTTCACTACACATTTCAAAGACTCAGTAGCCACATACAGCTAGTAACTACATGTGTGGGGCAGCACAACAAAGCATGTTCAAGGGCCCTGGAGCAGGAACACCTTTTCTGTGCTTCGTACACAGAAGGAAGGTCAGTGGGGAAGTGTGGGGAAGATGCAGTTGGGTACGTAGGGGGCAAAAGTTTAAGTTTTATTCTAAGCGCAAAGAAACACCATTGGGAGTGCTTTAAACTAGAGTGGGATGCCGTCGTAGGTCTTCTGAGAGGTTCCTTTGGAGCACTAGAGGGAGCATTGTGAAGGGCCCGGAGCAGCAGACAGAACACAGTGGCCTGGAGGACCCAGGACAGCAGAGGTGAAGTGGGTGGACTCCAGATTTATTGTGAAGGCAGAACTGAGAGAGACTGCACATACACAGGAAGGGTGAAATCAGAGATGGTACTTAAAAACTGTGGAGCTAAATGGCGTCCCCTAGGGAAGAGCGAAGAAGGCCAGGTCAGTTTTGATGAGGATAGAGGAGGGACGTGATTTCGGGGGTAGGCAGAGTTCCCTTGGGCTGCCCGATAGGCAGGAGTAGAGCAGGTGGCGGGCAGTGGGTGGGGATGTCTGGTCCAGGGCCTCCATAGCCCAAAGAGTTCCCAGGCAGAGGTGAGGACTGGTGGGACAGGAGTGGGCGACTCGGGCAGCGCGGGCAGCCCGGGCATTTCCCCGCAGAAAAAGGCTTCAATGATGAAGGTGGCGCGGCTCCGGGACCCGCTGCCGGTTCCCTGAGTAGTCACCCGTGACAGCGGCAGGCAGCCGGAGCCGCCTGCCGGGACCCCTGCGCCTCCTGCAAGTGTTGCATCTTCCACAGCGCCTGTTCCTGCCACGTGCTCACGCCCCTTGCGGGGTGTAGCTTTCAGTTGGCGGCTCTCCAGCGACCCTGGGGACGCTGAGAGACTGGAGATCCCTAGGAGGTGTGGCTTTTTAGAACTGGATGTAGGCGTGGCTACTAAGGTCGGGACAGCTTTTAGAAGAAGGGACTTAAAGGAGATGTGGCGTGGGCCAGGCTAAAATCCAAATAATATATATGCAGGCTGATTGAAAGTGTGTGGCTGTTTCTTTAAAAGAACCGAAAGCTCCTTTTCCCTTCGCCGAGCCAACATCAGAAGTCCGACTGCTTGCGCAAACGCTCTCTCTGGGACCTGGGGAAAATCCGATGACCCCAGCCCTAATCTGCTTCCTTAAGCGGTTCTTCCCATCTGACAGCTAGAGGCAATGCTGCCCCCTGCCTTTATGCCGGGGAACACTCCAGTTGCCTTCAAATCCAGGGAATGCAGGCCTCCAGAAAGAAAGGAAGCATTAAGGAGCTACAATTCAGTCTTTTCACCTTTCTAAGGAGCTCCCGCTACCCATTCTCAAGACAAACAAGAAAGGCTACAGTTCCGTACACAATCCCACTGGGCTGTCTGTCCTGGGGGATCTGCAGATAAAAACTGGTGGCTGGTTGTGACTGGGCGATGCCATGGGTCCCTACAGCCAGAAGGTTCTGCCTTAGGAGACTCCCAAACAAAGATGCCACTTGTGCCCACACCTCCCTTTCTCTCAGAGGTGCAGGGGCCTGGGAGGAGCTTCTCCCACTCCCAGGCTAAACACTGACTATTGGTCCCCAAGCATTTTTAACCATGACAGCCTGGAGTTGGGGCTCCCAAGTAAAAAGCAGGGGTTCAGGAATCCTCCCTCACTCATACCCCATCTCTGTCAGATAGTAACCTGACCGTGGGCTTGGATCTGGTGCTCTGAAAAGAAAAGAAACCGCTAAAATGGAGGCCAGAGGCCAGAAGGAGGAGCTCTAACACAGTACTATTACTAGGCAAATAATTGCCAATTACCTCAACAGAAGGATGAACGGGAAAAAATCAATTATAAGCACCAACAGGAAAGGATATACATCGCATCTCCTGCAAGAAATCAACTACCCCAGTGCCTCTGCCAATGAGAAACCATTATCTCCTTGAAATCTCATTTGTCTCCAGTGGACTCTGCTTCAAAACAACCTCTCCCAACTTCCTCTTTCTCCATAAAATAAAGTTCCTTTCCTTCATTTGTTGGACTTGTCTCTGTGGCAATGTCCTGGTTTGCAACTCTGCTCTTCCCAAATAAGCCTATTTTGCTGGTAAAATAACTGACTTTTACAACTTTATTTTGTTTTTAAATTTGTACTTATTGATTTCAGAGAGGAAGAGAGAGAGAAACATTAGTCTGTTGATCCACTTATTTGTGCATTCACTGGTTGAACCTTGTGTGTGCTGACTGGAAATGGAACCTGCTGCCTTGGCAAACCAGGACAATGAGCTAACAAATGGAGCTACCTTGCCAGGCAAAATAACTGGCTTTTATTTTTAAGGTCACAAGTGAGTAGGCAACAACCTTGGTCCTGAATTATCAGGGTCTGTCACCTAAAATGTCACAATCTGTTGCCTGAAATTTCATTGTCAGAGATTCTCTGAGTCTGAGAAATTGAGTACATCATATCTTTGGAAGGACCCTAAAAAGGGCCTTCCTAACACCTGAAATATTGTTTTGGGGAGACGGGATAGAGGCGGGATAGAGGCGGGAGCAGGGTCTGTGAGGAAGCACCAGCTAAGGTCAAGGATCACATAGAAACTCCCAGCACCTTGAGGCGCAAGGGCTGCAAATGACATCATCTGCTTGAACTGCCAGGAGGGGGAAAGCTGAGATGCCACCTGTCAGTACACCCTGGCGGAATCATTGTAAGTGAGAAATGGGAAGTTGCAAACTAGTATAAAATGATTTTTTTAAAAGATGTGTACAAGAAAGATTCTCAAGGCTGAGACAGAAAAATGTGGGGCTCCCCATCTGACAGCTCTGATAACTTGCCTCAGCCCTGATAACTACCATATATCTCTGTCCCTGGAGGTGAGGGCAGTGAAGCTCGGGGGCCAGCACAACTGAAGCCACCTCTCCTGCCCACTTGTCCACTCACAATCTTCCACCTTTTAAATTCCTTAAAACCCCTCTTTTCCAAGGACCATGAAGACCCAGGTTGTGTCTGCAGTGACATAACCTGCATGCAGTAGGAGGCAAACTTCAGAACCTGGACTGGATAGAGCAGGAGCCACTTGGATAGAGTACAAGAAAAAAGGTGGGTGCTCTGGGGCAGACTAGGAATGCAGTTCTGCACACTGGGCAAGTCTGTTGTTTCTCCGGGCTTCCTTTTACTTCTCTATAAAGTGGGAAGTCCCTACTATTTATTGATCATTCCTGCTGTTCTTTTTATAAATCTGAGATAATGATGCTTCTTGTGCCTTAACAAGAAATAAGGTGGGCAGGGGGAAGCTGCCAGTTGCTTGTTTTGTTTTGTATCATTTAGGCTGCATGCCCACAGGACAAGAACCTTTTGTACCCTGTACCACAGCTACTGCTGATAAATGTCATCGTTAATGAGAATACTGGGAACATATACTGCTTCTGTGTTTACCCGACGTTGCTCACCAGCCAGGCACCATTTGGCCCCCAGGGTTGAGGCCAGGGATGCAAAGCCAAAGACCCAGTCCACTAGTGATGAAACCACTTAGCTGCTGGGTCCAGACGACTACGTGGAAGACCAACTATTTATCCATTCAGCAAATGTGTACTGAGCACCTACTGTGTGCCAGGTGCTATGAATACTGTGGACAATTCCAATATGGATTGTCTCCTTACAGAACTTATGCTCCAGTAGGCTGTGGCCATTGGCCCTGGTAGAGACTAGAACAATTGTTAGGAATGGTTTCCTTTCTGGAAAAAAAAAAAAAAATCCAGCCATGGCCAGGTTAGATACTACAGGACCCTTGGCCAATTTCTTCTTTCCCCATGCTTTGAAGCTTTGATGGCAGAGCCCAGACATCAGGAGTCAGGGTTGGCTTGGGAACTTAGGAGACGTATCCTCTTTCATTGTGAGTACCTGGTCAGTGTCACCCATGTGACAGATTAGCAGACCCGAGATCAGAGGTAATAAGGCTGAGACCAGACTGGCAGGGCACCTCCAAAGAGGAAAGGGAAAAGGGCCTGGATAATAAACCAGAATCCCTGGGGACCAGAAGTTGAAGGGGGACTACATGGGATCTCACAGATGGGAACATCTGGAAAGGTATTTTCTGCGTCTGGGTGGAGGCAGACAAGGAAAGGAAGTGTGCTAATACACAGGCAGGAGCTCCTTAGAGGGGGCAGCGTGGCTGTGATGAGAAATAAGGCATTAACCTCTCTGGCCAGATAAACAGTGTCCCCCTCCCCCATTTCCACTGAGAAGTCATCCTCCTGAACACCACCACGGTAGAGGGGCTGAGGCAGGCGCTGTGGGCAGCACTCTCTGGCGCTAATCTTGCCTTTAGGGAACTTGGGTTATAGTTCCAGAGTTACTGCTCCAAGTGATGGAGGGTCTGAAACCAGGCTCCCTTCCTCCTAAACTGGGGCCTGTGGGTATAAAAAGGACTTGGATTTGGGGCTGAGTTCTACCGAGCACAAAAACCAGTTCACTCTCATGGTATCTCTCAGAACCTGTTTCCTGATTTGTAAAATAGGAATTTAAGTCCCTACAAGGTTATCATGAAGAATAAATAAGTGCCTACTTAGCACAATGCCTGGCACATAATTAAGTGTGCGAGAAATAACAGTGGGCATGGTAGTGAACCTTGATCTCTTTTGATGAGTGGTGTCATGATCAGTTAAGAAGTGGGTCCCATATCATTTTTGACTAATAATCATTTTACCACCAAAGTTGAGAAATTATTTATAGCAGAGTCATATCATATATGCATACAACTTACCATATAATCTAGGGTCAGCCAGTTTGGCCTCTCTGAACCTCTGTCCTCATTAGTAGCATAGGAGTAATAA
This sequence comes from Tonatia bakeri, assembly GCA_004024845.1. NCBI lineage: Eukaryota > Metazoa > Chordata > Mammalia > Chiroptera > Phyllostomidae > Tonatia > Tonatia bakeri. The sequence goes on from PVIA01005566.1 coordinate 18,769, forward strand.
CACCACCTCATAGCCAAAGGCTGAGAACACAAAAATGAATAAACCACAAGTGTGGAATGTTCAATCAAGAAGGGACATTTCGCCCTGACTGGCGTGTCTCAGTAGGTTGGACATCATCCCACAGACCAAAAAGTCGTGGGTTTGATTCCCAGTCAGGGCTCAGGCCTGGATTGACCCCCAGGTCCCCAGTTGGAAGCATGCAAGAGGAACCCAATCAATGTTTTTCTCCCTCCCTTTCCCTCTCTATAAAAATAATATCTTTTTTTAAAAATGACAACTCAGGAGTCTGCAGCTCAAGGATTAAAACCAAAGGTCTTCTCTTGATGCTTCAGACCCTTCCTTCACGTCCCCCAGGCCACCTTTGTAGTCCTCCATCTCAACTCCCCTAAACCACAGCCAGGCAACTCTCCTACTCCCCACCCCCTCACGCACCCCTGCTTAAGCTGTTCTGCTGCCTGGAATACCCTTGCCTTCAATTCCTTCTGTTAAATTTTCTTTCAAGATCTATTTCAAGTTCCACCTCTTCCCTGCTGCCTTTCTCTTATTGATCCTAAGGCTGAGCAGATAAAGATGTACCCGTAGAAGGCAAAGCTGCTTGGGCGCCTGCCCGCTCCCTCTATCTTGAGATCCCAGCAGGCTGGCGTCAGGTCTCAACCATCCCCATCAGGCCTTCCATCCAGCAGATGACCCTTCGAGTAGTTTCCAGGTACCATTCCCAGGTGGGTTCTTATTTTGCTTTGATTTCCAAGACCAGAACAGGGGTTTAGTAAATGGCCATTTAGGCAAATAGGAGGGGACCCAACTTTCCTCCCACCCTTCTATGATTTCATTCATGCTAAGGCCTCTTATAAACTGTGTGATTTGAGGAAAGACACTTAACCTCTGTAAGTCTCCATTCTCATCTATAAAGTTAGGATGTTAGTAATAAACTTGTGAGAGTAAAGAAAATCAACTACAAAGCCCCCAGCACCCAGTAGATGCTCAATAAATAATAGTTCTGCAAAGATCAATCCAAAGTGGGTGTGGGGAGGAAAAGAATGTATGAAGCGGGACACAAAAACTAAGGTAGAGGAAATAAATGCAAATAGGAATTATAATAAATATAAAGGGTTAAATTCACCTGTTAAATGACCGTCTTTAGATTGGGTTACAAACAGCTGTTTACAAGAGACCGGCCTAAAGACGTAAGAGTTCTCTTCCCTTTACCCACCCTTCCAGGTCCACGGGTTTGCCTGCAGCCCTTGTAACCCCACACCCCGTATCTTCATCAGCTTATGGCTGACACTGCTGGCAGTGGATTATCTATAATAAAGGCTCAAACTTCTTTTAGGCACCAAAATTTTTATTTAGTTACCTTCCTGATCAAACATTATAAGCATTATACAAATAAACATTGTAAACCAAATTAATCTCTTTTTGATCCAGGGTTGTGATAGGAACCATTACAAAGTGGTGGCAGATCTATGCCTGCTTTTAAGATTCTTTGGCCCCTCTCAACCTCTGGCTGTCACTTCTCTTGTCCTTTCTTGGCTAACCCATAACAGTATATTTTATAACCCCTGTAAAATAGGGACTGAAAGTACCAACCTCACTGTTCTGAGGTTTGAGAGAATATCCAGCACTAAGCCAGACTCTCAGGAGCATTCCAACTCCAACAGTTCCTCCCTGCCCACTGATATAGCTCCCTCTCATCTGTCATGGGCAGAGGAGCCAGTGAACCTGGAAACCAAGAACGTGGGTACAACATCCATAGGCCAGGCGAGAGGCAGTAAAGTGCACAGGCGTTGTGACCACCACTTCCAACTCCCAGCCTAAGGAAAGACTGACTGAGCAGTTCCAAAACCCCTGAGCTCTTGGTTCCCCCAGGGTTACTTGGAGGGGAGGGTGTAGCATGACTCCATCTTGAGGAAGAGGACAGTCAAAACCAATACATCTGCGGTATACCACGGTGACCAGGGCTCGAGGAGGGGCTTCTCAATTCCCTCTGCCACACATGGAACAGTATGAGGGATGTAGTGGAGGCCAAAGACTGAGTGACCAGCCCCAGGGAGTAAATGGGGGGACATTAACAAACCATTCTCAAAGTTGGCGCCATTTGCTCTTGGGGAGGAGAGGTGGGACCTGGGCAAGGACAGCAGCTAGAAGGCAGAAAGGGCAGGCCTGGTCCTCAGTAGCGGTAGTGATCTGGCTTGAAGGGGCCATCACGGGGCATGCCCAGGTATTGGGCCTGCTTCTCAGTCAGCTTGGTCAGTTTCACATTCAGCTTGCCCAGATGAGCTTCAGCTACTGCTTCGTCCAGCTGGGGAGAAACACAAGAAGACGTGGTGTCAGGACCATGCTCTGGAACCCTTACCTGCAACCAGCCGCCAGTAAAGGTAAGAGCTACCCTGTTGGGGTATATGCCATGTGTTACACATACTACCTCATCCTGTCCTCAGTCAGCCTCTGCAGATGTGTTGGTTTTGACTGTCCTCTTCCTCAAGATGGAGTCATGCTACACCCTCCCCTCCAAGTAATCCTGGGGGGGCCATCAGTTACATTTCCTTTCTCACCTTCCACCAACCCAAGAAGCAAGGGCATTTTTCTTTTCTTTTTTTTTAAGATTTTTATTATTTATTTTAGATTTTATTTATATTTTAGAGAGAGGGAAATGGAGGAAGAAAGAGGAGAGAAACATCGATTGGTTGCCTCTTGTACATCCCCAGCTGGGGCTTGGCCTGCAACCCAGGCATGTGCCCTGACTGGGAATCAAAGCAGCATCCTATTAGTTTGTAGGTCAAAACTCAATCCACTGAGCCACACCACCCAGAGCCTGAGCAGCTTTCACAGCAGGAGGAAACAGGGTCTCTCTAACTTCACTGGGATTTCTAACTGGGAGGGTATCAGTCCCAGCTTGCTAATGTTAAGTCTATTTGACAAGTGAAATAAATGTTTAAATAAAAAGAGTAAGAGACAAAGAAACACAGAGCTCCAATAAACATTGACTCCCTAGGCCCACTATCTGAATCTTGGACTCCCCCATTGCACAGTGTGGAACAAAAGCGGGTTTACAGTCGTGAGTACACAAAACACACTTATTCTTGTATTCTTAATTATTGAATTATCTTCCATATGGACACCGGTAAACCTACTTTGGTCCAACCTGTACAGCCAATAGAGTTTATTTTCAAATTAAATTAGTTGTAGTTGTTTTAAAATATGCCCTTCTTTGTCCAGAAATTCATAATACGCATTCCTTCAAGAGGTAGAGCCTAATTCCTCATGCCTTGCGTGACTCACTTCTAATGAACAGAATAAAGCAGAAGTGATGGTGTGTGACTTGGAGACTAGGTCCCAAAAAACACTGCAGCTACCTTCTTTCCTTTCCTGGACCACTTACTCGGGGGAAAGGCCAGCTGCCATCTCATGAGGACACTTACCAGCCCTACGAAGATAGCCATGCAGCAAGGAACTAAGATCTCCTGCCAACAGTGCAGTGGTCCTTCCAGCCCCAGCCTGGCCCTCAGACGACTGCAACCTCACAGAGAACCTCAAGTCAGAACCACCCCACCAAAGTGCTCTCAGACTCCTGGCCCACACCAACTTAAATGATAAATGTTTATTGTTTTAAGCCACAGATTTTGGGGTTAAATTGTTATCTAGCAATAGATAACACACCAGTTTAACAGGGTTTCTATCTACCAATTGCCACCAAAAGGATCCTGACTACTAAAAAACTGCCATCCTATTTTACAAATGTAGAAATCAAGGCTCAGAAAGGTAAAATCACTTGCCCCAGAGCACACAGCTAGCTACCCTCAGAGCTACGATTTGAAACCTAGTCCAAAACCCCCAAACTTGTCTCAAGCATCTCAACTTATGGCCTCCAAGGCAGCTTTGAAAAGATGGAACAGAAACCAAGGACAGAGGCTGGGGTTAGATAAAGCCAATTTCTAAGTCTGACCAGTGCCGAAATGCATAAAAGGGGTCTGCAAAGAAGGGAAACCGTTTGCACTTAGAAAAGGGCCAACTGTGTGTGTATGTGTGTGTGGGTGGGATGTCTCACTTTCTCAGTTTCTGGCTCTGGGTGGGATCTCTATCTCGAATGCCCCAAGTCCCATCCTACGATGATACAACAGCCTTGGACCACAGCCCAGCCCCGAGAGCTTTTACATTTCCAAGTGGTTTCACATCCACTGTCTCATTAGACCCTCACAAATAACCCTATGGAGGGCAGGATTTCTTCTTCTTTTTAACAGATGAAGAAACAGGAGAGGCAGGCAAAGACACGAGCAGAGACCAAGCCCATATTCATGTTAGTCCTGGAGGCAGAATGAAGGTCTTCAATTCCTGGAGTACACACTGAACCCTCCTTTAACTCGGCCTGGCCTAGCCCTGAACACACTTCTTCCTTCTCTCTGTACCCACACTCAAAAGGCAGGGCATCATAATGGTGAACAAATGGACAGGAAATAGAGCTGGGTTCTACTCCTGGTCCAGTACTCGACAGCCGTGGGAGCAAGTCAATCTCTGAACCTTAGTTTCCTCATTTGTAGGATGATCTCTCATGGCCATTATTAAGATCAATGATAGACTCCTTGGTGCAAGTCAATAGCTTAATAAATAGCGACTGTTCTCTCTGTCATCATTAACCAAGGTACCTAATCCCTGACGCACTTATCACAATGGGAGGCATGAGGCAAAGGGTGTCTTGTCCCCTATCCATGTCTTGCCATTGACAAAGGAGGTAAGAATGGGGGCCATGTGCCGGGGTGGGAAATGACAGCTTTGCCTTATTACTTCCAATACTAACCGCATTTCAAAGGCTTGTCCAATTTCTCACCATATTCACAGCCACCTTTCCTCCAGGTGAGATCAGTTGGAGGTCAAATGAGATTTTTTTAACCCTACAACAAGGCTGGGCACCTGGCAGGCTGCACAGAACAGGACAGCCCATGGGGCCCTTATGGGTAAAACCTCTGGTCCAAGGAAAGTGCCCAAGGAAAACTAGGAGGAAAGGAGTTGGCTGGCTCTAGGGACAGATGGCTCAGGCCTTGAGAGGACACCGGGCCTCTTCCTATTTCACTTTGCAGGACCAGCCTTTTAGGGGTGAGAGGAGTAGTAATGGGGACTCCACCAAAGCCTCTCCAGTAGCCAAATGCTAGAGAGTGAGAGCTACTCTTACCATTTAGCTGATAGGGAAACTGAGGCCCAGACAGACTATGTGGCAAAGCCATGTTCACCCATGACACTGGCAAAAAAAAAAAAAAAAAAAAAATCCAGGACTAAAACATAGCAATTCTGATCTTCTGATCCCTGGGGGTGTGCACCTTGCATTGGGGTGTTAGAAAAAGCACTGGGTTTGATGTCAGAAGACCTCCCTGTCATGTTACCCTGACCATACACCCAGAGTATGTCAGGAGCTATGCTCAGTGTGTTAGTGGTATCTCATTCAAGGCCACAGTCCTACAGCCTGCAAACTGCATATGGCTTACAGACATATCCAAGTTGACCCACCTGGATATTTTTCAAAACTGTAACAAGTTGCCTATATTTAAAAATTGAGTATTTCATACAAAGATCTTAATATCTGGCTTCTCTTAAAATGTCAGGAGCCCTGGTCCAATGGGCCTGGGTTCCAGGTTATCGACAGTTAGAGGACCCCTCCCTGGGGTATGTGCTCTTCTGTTAGTCCCCCAACAACCCCAGTTCACTCACTCACCTGCCTAATCTCTGTGGGCATGTGGGTTTGTGACCCCCAATCTAAGGAAACCCTCACAATCCTTAAAGGAGGGAGAGGAGAAAGTAAGTCTCAAAGAAATCAACCTGCCCCAGTTAGACAACCTCTAAAGCTGAGATTCAAACAGGGATGTGTCTCCCTATAAAGTCCATGCTCCTCTCACCACCTAGCCCAGCCACTCTGGGAGTCATTCCCTATCCTGGGCCTGAGTTTCCTCCTCTATTAAATGAAAAGAATGATTTCTGCTCTGCGGAATACCCTGTGTGGATCTCTAAGAGGGTAGAGAGGTGAACTCTGGCAAACCCTGTGTGGTGAGGCCAGGGTTGGAGGTGGGTACCTACCTTCTTGGGTAGGAAGTGGACCCCAACGGGGTACTTGTCCGGATGGGTCCAGAGCTCAATCTGGGCCAGCACCTGGTTGGTGAAGGAGTTGCTCATCACAAAGCTGGGATGCCCCATCGCACAGCCCAGGTTGACCAGTCGACCCTCGGCCAGCAGGATGATGCGGCGCCCATTCTTCAGCCGGTAGCGATCCACCTGCAGGTGGGTAGAGCAGCACTGAGGGCTGGGAGGGCAATGCTCCCGATGTCCATCCCTGCCTCATCATACCCTCTTGTCCGGCAGGCCTCCCTGCTTCCAACAGCACCTATGAAGGGCCTGGACTGCCCTAGAATAACCTCCAGCATAGGCCCTGGCACAATCAGTAACAGACAGTATTTATCGAGCACCTCTGAGCTACAAATCTCACAGGTCTGCTGTGAGAATTTAAAGAGAATTGTAAGGCACTTGACACACGGCTTGGGACATACCAGGTACTCAGTAAATATTAAGCTAATGTTGTTATTGTCATTATTATTATTATTGCCATGTGCCCTGGGCTAAGAGCATACACATAACTATACCTATACCTATATGCATGCATATACAGACAACTAATAACAGCCCCATGATTTAAGTACTACTATTATCCCCACTTCACAAATAAAGAAACAACAATTGAAAGGGTTAAACTTGTCTGCAGTCACATACTAAGAAGGAGCTCCGCCCGAGCCTGGACAGTCTGAGGACAGAGCCCATGTTCTCAAACACCATGCTTAGTAAGTTGAATGCGGTGGCACTAAACCTTGGCTGCACGTCATAGTCATCTCAGGACCTTTAAAAAATGGGATGCCTTGGCCTCACTCTGAAATTCTGATTTAAGACTCTGAAACCAAGCCCTCTTCCCCCCATCCTGCTGCCCAGGTTGCCAGAGCCTCCTCATCTGCCCTCCTTTGGTGGCCAGCCCATAAGCATGAGCCCCTCAGCCCTCCATCCGCCCTCCATGCTGGAAGGGCTGGGGCTTCTCACCTGGGGCTTGATGTTCACTTTCTCCACAGCATTCTCATTCAGCCATTTGACATCAATTTCCACATCAAAATGTCCAATGTTACACACGATGGCATCATCCTTCATCTGCTCAAAGTGTCTGTGGGAAGCCCAAACCCATGGGAGACCATCAGGGACAAAGAGCAGCCCCAAGCCAGCCCCTTCCCTCACTCCCCAGGAATCCCACCTGGCCCCTACCTGCCGAGGATGATGTCAACGCAGCCTGTGGTGGTGACAAAGATGTTGCCCTCCCGACAGGCCTCGTCCATGGTGGTCACTTCATAGCCTGTGCAGAGACAGTGGCCACGGGTCATCTCGGATGGCCTTGCCCTTCCTCTGGTCCCAGTGGCTCACAGCCATCCCTCACCCTATCGTACCCTCCATGGCAGCCTGAAGTGCGTTGATGGGGTCAATCTCAGTAATGATAACTCGGGCTCCAAAACCCCTCAGGGCCTGAGCACAACCCTTGCCCACGTCGCCATATCCTGCTACCACTGCCACCTTGCCCGCAATCATCACGTCTGTGGCCCGCTTGATGCCATCCATGAGGGACTCCCGGCAGCCATAGAGGTTGTCAAATTTGCTCTGAAAGGAGAGGGAGCAAGGGGACGATAGGGACAGGCAAGGTCCTGGGGCCTCAGACCCTCTCCCAGCACCTAGGCCTTGTGCTGATCTCCCACCTGGTGGGCCTTGTGCTGATCATCTATGACTTCTCCCCACCAGCTAATGTCCTCATATGCCTCTCACCCTGATCAGCCCCAAGACCTTCTTCCTAGGTTTTCTCTGCTGGTCCAGAAGGCTTCTTCAGGATCAATTACTAGGAGAGATTGCCCAGTCAGAGAATCTCTTTTGCTTCAAAGCTCTTGATGCCCAGTTCTCACTATATAGTTCTTCCCTTCTTTAATATACTAATTTCCCTCAGTCTACAATCTTCTTCCTCTCCTCAAATGAACCTTCAAGTCCCTAGCCTGCAGCCTTCCTGGGGGGCCTTCCTCTGGGGCCTACTCCCGAGCTGCACTGAGAGCCAACAACTAGAACTGTCACTGCCCCACAGGCTCACCTTTGTGACGGAGTCATTGACGTTGATGGCAGGAACCTTCAGGATCCCATTAGCCATCATCTTGTATAGGTTGTGGACCCCCGTTGTGGTTTCCTCAGAGATACCTCGGATGCCTGAACATGAGGGGAAAGGGTGAGCCTCAGGCCCGGAAGGGGCTGCCCAAGGGACTGGCCAGGGGGCAGGGGCCCTCTGGAATGAAGCCCCAGGAGCCTATACCTTAACTCACCCAAGTCCCTCATCTTTGCCCCCTGAAGCCACTCCTCTTTCTGGGTTGACACCTGTGACTGATACCATAGCCCACACAGTCACCCACCACCAGGACACTCCCAACTGCCCAACCACTTCTGAGCTCTCCGTTCCCACTGCCGCTGCCCTAGTCCCGCTACCATCCCCACTCGCCTGATCTGCCAGCCGCAACCCATCCTCCACACAGCAGGCATTTTGAACATGTACATTTTCAGAGAAATCTTTTTTAAACCCTCCAGTTATTTCTATTTGCTATTTCTATTTGCTCTCAAGATCAGGTCAAATTCTTTTGTTTACTTATTTATCCTCACCCGAGGACAATTTTTTCATTGTTTTCAGAGAGGGAGGAAGGGGTATGTGCCCTGACCGGAATCGAACCTGTGACCATTTGGTCTACACGACGATGCTCCAACCAGAGTCACACACTAGCCAGGGCTCGAGTCAAATTCTTTTAGCCTATTAAGTACTCATACATCTGGCCTTCACTCAAGTTCCAGCCACATTCTATAATACTCCCTCCCAGTGAAGGAAACTACTATGCTGGCTTCCTGTTTACTGAGTCAGTCCTTTCTTGCCTTAGGGCCTTTGCACTCACTGCCTCCTTCACCCCACTTTCCTCTCTGCACTGCTTTGAACAAAGCTGACTCATTCCCAGCTCTGACTTATACTTCCTCTTGAACCACCATCAGCCAGGCCCCCTGTGCCCACCCTGCCATCCGTCAGAAGTAAGGAGGCCAGGCCCCAGCATGTCTGCAGGGATCTGCCATTCTCCCATCTTTCATAGAATCTGCTGCTTGAGGTGCTGGGAATACTGCCGGGCCTGCTGCATCCTCATGGGAAAGCAGGCTTCATCTACACTGCCAACACCCAGCCTACCCATCCACCCTACTCACCTGACAAGAGCTGTGGGTACTTGGTGTGGATGAGGTTGGTGAGATCACCGCCATCGTCCAGAATCATGTTGAGAGGCCCATTCTTGAAGTATAAAGTCTGCTCAATGCACCACAGGTACTCTTCATCTGTCTCACCCTTCCAGGCATACACTGGGGGGTGAGTGGCACATCAGGGTCTGCCTTCCTCACTGGTACCTGCTCCAGGGAAACTACCTGGGACAACACTACCTCCTTCCTAATTCCCATGCCCAGCCACCTCCAGCCCCTCTGAGGACTCAGCAGTAGTAAGAACACAACTCAGAACCAGAGAGATCTAAGTTTAAATCCTGCCTCTGCACTTGCCAGCTGTGTGACTTTGGGCAAATCCCTTCACCTCTCTGAGCCTCAGTTTCCTCATCTGTGAATGGGGAAAACAGTATGGATTAAGTGGGATGGAAGCCAGATATAGGTAACTGGAAATAATTATTTACTTTCCTATCCCCTTCTGTCTGGGCTTCAAGGACTGGGGCATCAACCCACTGACCAGGTTCCAACTCAAAATGCTAGGACGGGGTGCTGCAAAGGCAGGGTGGCAAACTCAGGTGGACCCACAAGGCAAGATCTAAGGACTGTTCTGAACTGAAAGGACTTGAGGGCCCCGCAGTCTCTGTGGTGGGTGGTCTCGGGCAAAGTCTGGCCAAAAATTACTAACAGCAGCTACTATGTATAAAGCACTTTCTCTGTGCCAGACATTACTGCCAGCCCAGGCTCCTCCCATCACATGGTATGACTAGGACATGTGTTTAGGGCTCCCATGAACCTCCTGTGAGCAAAGGCCACCAGCCAAGCAGGGAAGGCTACCCCTCTGCCTAACTGGGGCAGACGATAGTCTTCCAAACAAAGCATTCCCCAGAAAAGGGCCATGAAGCCCAACCAAAGGCTGAGAAACGGGAGACACACCTATCCAGTTCCAGTAAGTCTCTGGGCAGATCCTCCAGACGCTGCCCTCTCCACCTGGGGCTAGTCAGGACTAATGAATGTCCTACTTCATCACCATCAGAGCTAACCACTCCCCTCCACAGGCCCAGGAGAACATATGCCAATCTCCCCAGCAGCTTATGAAAGTTCTTCCTCCTAGTTTTGGGCATTCCCCAGCCCCTAGACCATCAGACCCCAGGCAATGAACCTCTGGGGCTCTTTTTTTGACCAGCAGTCCTCTCCGATTCTTTTCGAAACAGACCCACTTCCTTTCTTTAAGGAACTTCCCCTTCTCCACACCAAGTGGTTCCCAACCACAAAATCCTGCCCTTGTTGATCACATGACTTAAGCTGGGACGATAAGCAACTCCCATAGAATTTTAGATGACAGTTGGACAAAACAGCTCTTTCCTATGGGTCATTAGGGTTACGTGGCCATGACTCCTCCCTGCTACCGCAGAGAAATCTTGACACTGTAGGAGTCAGTGAAGCAAACATGGAGAAGCAGAAGCCCTACCCCAGCAGCAAGCAGGACTCACCTGGAATGCCGGCCTTGGCAATGGCAGCTGCTGCATGGTCCTGGGTAGAGAAGATGTTGCAGCTGGACCACTGCACCTAGAAGAGCCAGCAAGACGGACTGTGGTCACAGAAGCACTAGGGTCACTAGACAAGGATGAGGAAAAGCCCTGGAGTTAGAGGCGACAGGCTTGTGATATAGGCCCAGCCAGCTCTGCGAACACAGAGTGCGGGCCCTGGCGAATGGATGGATGCCAAAGCAGTGACAAGGCCCAACTTATGTTGTAAAGCATCACGCTGGTGCTGTGGAGAACAGGTTCACGAGGAAGCAAGGAGACAAGTGAAGATGTTGTAAGAGGCCAGACTACAGATGTAACAGTAGAAGTGGAGGTGATAATGGGTATACTTTGATGGCTAAGCTGACCAGATTTGCTGCAGGATTAGTTGTGGGAGTGAGAGAGAAAGAAGAGTCAGTGATGACCCCAGGTTCTTGAACTGAGAAAACCTGGAAGGCTTAATTTCCACTTGCTTATGTGGGAAAGACTGCAGAAAGGGGGTGGGCAGTGGCCTATGAAATCATGAATCTGTTTGGACACGCTGAGGCTGATATGTCTATTAGATCTCCTACTGGATACAACACATCAGCTACTGAATATAAAAGTCTGGAGTTCTGGGGAGAAGTCTAGGCTGGTACATTTTTCTGGGAGTCATCACCATGTAGATAGTATTTAAAACCATAAAATCAGATCACTAAGAGTGTGAATGTTGAAAAGAAAGGAGCGATCCTAGGACTGAACTTTAGTGTAGTCTGTTAGTTGGTTTTGGCTACTATGCCCTGCCCTCCTTAGGAAGATATCTAGTTCGGAAACTCCTAAAGAGGTTAGAAGAGCTGTCAATCACATACACATGACCCAGGCTGAACCAATCAGAACACCATCCTTCTGGCAGCCATGATTGGCTCAGGGAAGGCACACAACCCTAGGAAGGCCAATGAGAGCCAGTTCTTTCATGATTTAGTTGGACACTGGGGCTGAATTTTTCCCACCACAGCTCCTCAGTCAGGAGGATGTGAATTGAGGGCTTTCTTCCCAGTCAGAAAAAGAATTTGCACAGCAGTCACCACAAAAAGTGACAACACTGTGATGAGGCTGGCACCCCTGCTGGGCCCGAGGGGGCACCACACTAGATTTCCCACTTTGCACGGAACAGCTGCAGGCCTCACCTCAGCTCCCAAAGCGATGAGGGTCTCAATGAGGACCGCTGTCTCAACGGTCATGTGCAGGCAGCCAGCGATGCGGGCGCCCTTCAGTGGTTTGGAAGCCGAGTACATCTCCCGCATGCGCATCAGGCCCGGCATCTCATTCTCAGCGATATCCAGGGCCTTTCGTCCCCAAGAGGCCAGGCTGATGTCAGCTGCAGGGGCAGGATGGACGGCAGTTCTATGAGCAGCTCACCCCACCAACAGGCTGGGCCATCTACTCACTGACTCTCACTCATTCAACAAGGATTTATGGAGCTGAGGCAGTCAAAAAAGAAAGGCATGATCCCTAGCTAACCTCAGCTTACAGTCTTCTGGGAGGACACATTTAATCACACAGATACTTGTAAATAACCCCCTGTAAACAGGTAAGTACCCCCTTGAAAAATTAGCTATCAGCATACACACACACACACTCTTCCCACTACCCTTTCTGCTGCCACCCACCAACCTCCTCATCCCCTAATGACTTCAGTTCTGGCTGTCCATCCATCTTCCACATCATCACTCGTGCTGACTTCAACACTCGTAAGTGACATTATTTAACACCTTGGATTCCGCAGTTCTTTGATCTCCTTAAAGGTATGAAAATGCTTCCCCTCCACTCCTGATGTTTCCACATGGAGAGAACTCATCTGCTAAGTGACACTCTTGGCTCCTTCCTGTCCCAAGGAAGATGGAGTGATTTGTCTGATTAGTAAACTTGGGAGGAATAAATGGAGCATGTTCAGTGCACCCCTCCCTTCTTTACCAAACAAGCACCAGCCGCCCTGACTGCAGGAAGCATGTTCTTCCACAGAGACCTACCCAGGCCCACCTCACCTGAAACTGATGTGTAACTGAATTTTGGGGTTCAGTTAGTAGGATAATTAGACTATGATACTAATCTACATCCTCTGGCTCCAATGTTTTTAGTAATGAAGTTTTATTTTGGCTTCTATCTGCCACCCTAATGTCTCAAATTTGTCCAACTTCTCAGGAAGGAAAAAAGGATACTATTATGAGCTTTATAAAATTTACATTATGTCACCTCCACCCTTCTGCTAAAGTAAAAAACAAACCTCCCAATGGCTTCCCCTAACCCATGAATAAAATCCCAACTCCTGGCATGGCCTCAAGGCCTGACCCACTTGACAGTGGAGTTTGTCCACCCACCTCCCCACCTTCTTTTCCCCCCTCCTAGCTGCTTAACCACTTGGATCTGCTTACTGGTGGCCTTCAGTCAAGCTAACAAGCTCATTCCCACCTCAGGGCTTTAACTCAAGCAGTTTTCTTAGCCTGGATGGCTCCTCCCCAAGCACCTGCTGCAGACTTGGCACATAACAGGTGCTCAGCAAAAACCTGAGAATAGGAAAGAACTTGGTACATTCCTGCTGGAGGAACGGAGTGAACCAGGGTGACTCTAGTAGAGAGAGCAGGATAAGTCAGGACTTTATTCCCAGTAAGGTGGGAAGACTACAGAATTTTAAGGGGAAGTATTGTACAATATCATGACTAGTTTGTCTTTCCAAAAGACCCCTTTGGTTGCTGCACGTACCTATGGAGCAAGAGACCCAAGAAGACCTGTGAGGAGGCTGACCAGAACTGGGGTGGTGGCTGTGGAGATGGAAGTGGACAGAACTCCTTGCTTATAAAATGGGGACAACGATAGTATATTACCTGTGTACAAGTCTGTCCCAACCTCATCCTTGAGTCACCTTTGTATGCTCAGTGCCCAGAAGGGCCTGGCACAAAGAAGCAGTCAGCAAATGTTTACTGACCATATCTGTTGTTAGGATTGCATGAGAGAAAGTCCATGAAAGGGACTGACACAAGACAGGGGTGGCAAAAAAGAAACAAATCTAAACCCAGCACAACTTGCAGCATTTACCAATGAGGAAAGGGCCCAGAAAGGGGTTTGCCCCGGGTTCCACAGCCAGTCAGTGGCAGAAGTGGGACTGGTGGCCAGGAAGAGCTAGAGCCAGAGGCCTTCCCTAGGCTCCTGAGAGGGGCCCAGCAGTAGTGGACAATGGCTGCTGTCCTACCCTGCTAAGCTCCACCCCCTCCATCACCATCTGTCCCTTTAGCTAAAAATAACTCCCCTTGCCTCCTGGCAACTACGCCAGCTTCAGATTTTCCATGGATCCCTCAACCCCAAAGGCAGAGGAGGTCTGGCACTCCAAGCTCTGGGGCTTTTGGTCCTGCAGGAGTTGAGGACCTGAAGAAGTTGCAGGAACACCTGGGCCCGGACAAGCCAAGAAGAATAGCAAGATCCTCCCTGAGCCTCACTTTCTTCATCTGCAAAGTGGGAATTATCATCCCCAACTGTGCTGAGTCCTGAGGATTAAAGATGTCATATGGGCAAGGTCTGGCACAGTATGCCCTCATCAATGGGGGCTTCCTCCCTCCAACCCTACCCAGCTGAGCTACCTCACTTCCAAATGCAGCCTTCTCTCCTCCCATACAACTTGATGCCCTCAACCCTGACCCATCATTCTCTTCACAGCCTCTATTCCAACTCTGCCGCTAATGTGACCTTGACTCAATCTTTCTGGGCTTCAGTTTCATCATCCACAAAATGGGGACAACAGTCTATTCTGGCCACTACTTCATAAGCTACTATTGATAAGTTGTTACAATTGACCCTTGAACAATGCAGGGGTTAGAGGCAATGACCCTGCTCAGCCAAAAATCTGGGTATAACTTCTGACTCCCCCAAACTTCAGTCATCCCTTGGTATCCGTAGGGGATTGGTTCCAGGACCCACCCATGTAGATACCAAAATCCATGGATGTTCAAGTCCCTCATATAAGATGGCATAGAACAATGCATTCAGTTGGCCCTCTGCATGGGCAGATTCCACCAACTACTGATGGGAAAATACCATGAATGTGAAACCCAGAGACATAAAGGGCCAACTGTATATTTATTGAAAAAAGCAGAATATATGTGGACCCTCGTTGTACAAAGGTCAACTGTATTTCACAGAATCTCTGCAAATCACTTCCCATTAAAGCCCCAGCTTCTTTCTCTGTATAGTATAATGGAATAAAATTCACCTCTTCAAGCCAAGATTATTCTGTGAACATACGCAAATCACCAGATACACAAATGCTCCATAAATGTTGATGCTTTACCCCAGGTTTTAAGTTATCTTGAATTTACTTTAAAACTTATTAACCGGCCAGAACCGGTTTTTGCTGAAACTTCACTAGTGTTGTTCCAAGTGTGTTCACGGATATACACTGGTGAAAAAGCGTACTCAGAGGCCTACATGGCCTGGGTTCATATACTGCTCCACCTCGTCCCAGCTGTAAGATGGTAGGCAAGTTACCCTTATTGCCTGTGTCTCAGTATAGTCACCATAAAATGAGGAAGTAAGGGAATAAAATGGGTTAATCTAGAATAAGAGTAGAAGGTGGAGCCCAGCCCCCAGTGAATGCCCAATAAACGTCAACTATCAGTACATCAGCCTCAACCCATAAGACAGCAGGAAGGATTTTTCTAATCGCTCCAAATTTTCTTCCAGATTCTCTGCAGGTCTGTCCCTGTTGGCCAGGCGGGTGACCCCAGAGGCTGAGTAACAAGCCCAAAGTCCCCTGTGAACGGACCAGTAGCGGCCTTGGGCTCGAGGTCCAAGCCTGTCCTCACCGGCCTTTAGGGGCTCCAGTGCCCTCGCCTTCCCTGGAGGAGGCTCAGAGAGGGACCAGCTCTTGTCCAGGACCACCCAAGTAACCAAGAGGCCGGTCCAGACCCCTGAAGTTGTTTCCGGACCTCCTAAAGCAGGTTTGGCATATCTAGCAGTCCCACTCCACCGCCAGGTGTACACTCCTAGTCTGTCTCAACAAGCTGTGCAAAACACGCTGGCGCTTAGCGGCTCCACAGCCCGCGCCGCTGCACCGGGCCTCGCGAGACACGCCGGGATTTGTAGTCCGCGGCCGCCTACCACGACTAGCTGGACGCCGCGCGAAAACTTCAACCCCCAGGCGGCCTCGCGTAGCCAGGATCGCGCCTACCCAAGCGATTCACAGGGGTCTTGAGCCCCCGACTTCGTCTCCGCGTTCTCCGCCGTATAGGCCCCAAGGTGCACAGAACAGAAATGGCCTGCTGCATGTCTTGAAACTCACCGACTTTGTAGGGCAGTTTGTCCGACATGCTGACGGTGACTCCGCACGGAGTGATAGAAGCGAAGGGGGCCGGGCCTCAGACTGGGTATCGGAACAGGGCGGGCTGCAACGGTGAGAGAACTGCGCCTGGCGCCCGCGCCTTTAAATATCTTCCATAGTTTGCATATTCATGATCCCGCTAGGACTGAGCCGTCCGGGGCGGGGCCCAACGCATAAGGGCGGAACCAAGAGCCGAACTTCGATCTCTGCTGAGAAAAGAGCAGGTTTTATCCCACGTGGGTCAGGAAGGGAACCAGAGAGCAAATGAGAGGCCGTTCTTTCGTTCCGCCAGTGAATTGGATGTCAAAACTGAGTGGCATTGAAATTATAGCCAGTTCACGTCCCTGAGCCTCAATTTCCTCATCTATAAAATGTGCCGAATGATATCTACCACATAGATTATATGAAAATTTGCAATTTGTCAAGTACCTAGAATTACAGACCTTCCACCTTCTTCCAACCTAACTGATAGGAGACTCAAGACTTGGAAAATTTTAGCTTAAGGTAAAAAGTTGTAAGTCTAGCTAGTAATGTGTATGTTAAAGCTTTTGTTTTAGAAACTACAGATAAGGCCTATCCTGGCTCCTGGGAAAAACAGCCGACCTCCTGGGACACTGGCTAGAGATTACCGCCTGGGGACAAGTTGGAGGCATCCAGGCCTTTTGTGTGAACACCCCTCCCTTGGGAACAGCTAACTGCCCAGGACAGAAATGTTGCAGCTTCTGAATCTCAAAGCCCTCACCACACCTTGTTTGTCCTCCCCCATTCCGTCTTATAAAAGATCTGGCCAGGAAAGAGAAAGAAAGATGGTTTGTTAGGGTATGAACCCACCATCTTCTCGGATTGCCAGTCATCTGAATAAAGCGCCCATAAAAGATTCAATCAGTGTCATTGCTTATTGGATTTGGTAGTGACAGGCAGCCCTAACGCCAGTGTCTTTTCCAGGTACATAACCGTTATCCTGAGTTTAGGTAAGTTTGTATGTGTTTTTATACCTTTACTACATGGGTTTACATCATTAAACGCTTCATAGAATTTTTGTATTTAAAACCTTTAAATAAATGGTATCATACTGTATTGGCTGAATCCAACAGATGTGCCTCAGCCTGCATCCCAACCCATCAGGTGCCCTAGGCTTCCACTCTCCTACCTCTCTTCCCACTGTTCACAGGATTCCTTATCAGGCCTTAGCAACTTCCTCCTTCACTAGCGCCTTGAAGTAGTAATGTTCCCTTTCCCTCTTATTCTGCTCTATCTTCCGGGCCATCTCATCCACACTTATGGCCGTTGTGACCGCATATGTCCAGGTAATTCCAGTGTTCATGCAATAAAACGCTGTCTTACCCCAGGTGCCACCTGTTTCCCTTCTCAATCACATGCTCCTCCCTAAGCCTGGAGTTATCACTGCAGTGAATTTTATCAATACGTTGTTTAGTTTGATTGTTTTTTGCCTTTTTGTAAATGAAATCATACTGTGTCTATTCTTCAACTTGCTTTTCTCTTTCAACATTACTTTTGAGAGTCATTTGTATAGATGTTGAAAGCTGTGTTCATTTTCATTTTTGTATAGCCCATTTATTTATTCATTCCATTATTGATGGACTTTGGGTTGTTTCAGTTTTGCTACTACAGAGAATACTGCTCTAACATTCTGGGATGGATATATATATATATATATATATATATATATGAGTCAAGTTGCTTAAATGGATATGCTCATGTCCAACTTAACTAGGTAATGTGAAACTCTTTCTCAGAATGGTTGCATCATCCACATTCTCACCAACAGTGATAAAAATTCTTGTTGTATGCCCTTACCAACACTTCCTATATCAAATTTTTATTTATTTTTGGTCAATCTGGCAGATGTGAAATGATACCTTATTGTGGTTTTAATTTGCATTGCTTTGACTACTAATGAAGTCGAACATCTATTCATATGCTATAACCCATCTGGGATTCTTTCTCTGTAAAAGTTCCATTCATGTCTACCCATTTAAAAATAGATGGCTTGCTTTTTCTTTTTAGATCATAGGAATTCTTTACATATTCTGTATACTAGTCCTTTGCTAATTATATATATTGCAAATATCTTCTCCAGGTCTGTAGTTTGTCTTCTCACACTTTTGATGTGTTTTTTTTTTAACCTTCACCTGAGGAGATTTTTTCATTGCTTTCATTTGAGAGAGAGAAAGGGGGCAGAGAGAGAGAAAGAGAGGGAGAGAAAATATGGAAGTATGAGAGAAACATAGATTGGTTGCCTCTCGTAGGCTCCCTAACTGGGGATTGAACCAGCAACCTAGATAAGTGTCCTGACCAGGAATCAAACCTGCAACCTGTTGGTGTATGGGATGACCCACCAACCAACTCACACCAGCAAGAGCCATGTTGTTTTTGATAAATAGAAATTCTTACTTTTTTAAAAATTAGTTTTATTTTTGCCCTGGCTGGCGTAGCTCAGTGGATTGAGTGTGGGCTGCGAACCAAAGCATCGCAGGTTTGATTCCCAGTCAGGGCACATGCCTGGGTTGCAGGCCACGGCCCCCAGCAACCGCACATTGATGTTTCTCTCTCTCTCTCTTTAAAAAACAAAAAAAGAAAAAAAAAGTTTTATTTTTAAAATATTTTATTTATTTATTTTTAGAGAGAAGGGAAGGGAGGGAGAAAAAGAGGGAGAGAAATTTTATTGTGAGAGAAAAACATCGATTGGTTGCTTCTTATACTCACCTGGACTGGAAACTATACCTGCAACCCAGGCAGGTGCACTGACCAGTAATCAGACCAGCAACTTTTCACTTTGCAGGATGATACCCAACCAACTGAGCCACACAGGCTAAGTGAAATCCTTAGTTTTAACGTAGTCAAATTTATCAGTCTTTTCTCTTAGAGTTAATGGAAGTTTTGTCTGGTTTTAGAAAGCCTGTATATTCCAAGGTCATAAAGAATTTCTCCTATATTGTCATTCCAAAGTTTTATAATTAAAACATATATGTGTTATAAGGTAGGAATCCTATTTTTTTCCCATATGGAGAAGCATCACTTATTGAATAGCACATCCTTCCCCCAGTGACCTATAGTGACATCATTGTGATAGATTATTTGATAGATTATCTTTATAACAGATCTTGATATCTGGTAGGGGAAGCCCCCTCACCTTGTTTTCTTCAAGAGTGTCTTGGCTAGCTTAGATGTTTGCACATCCATATAATTTTGGAGTCACCTTATAAAGTTCTAAGGGGGGAAAAAGCTTTTTAGAATTTTTACTGAAATTATGCTAATCTATAAATAATTTGGGGGGAGAATTAACAGCTTGATGTCATTGAGTATTCCAACCATTAATATGGTATATATAGATAGATTTTCTACACACACACACTCACACACACATACACACACAAGGTCTGTCCAGAAGGTATCCAGCCATGTAGTATGAAAAATAGAGACATTTATTGAAGAAGATACAAGATACAAGAAACTTTGTACATAAGACAATGACACCTCAGTCCCCCTCAAAGTAGGTCTCTTGGGACCTCGCACAGTTCTCCCAATTGCCATCAGCTGCCATGTCATATTTTCCTGAATCTCATTGACAGTCTGAAATCTCTTCCCTTTCAAAGGCAATTTTAGTTTTGAGAAAAGCCACAAGTCACAGGGCACCAAATCTGGGCTGCAGAGGGGCTTACTCATCTGGTTGATTTGACATTTTGCCAAAAAATTTTCACAAGATGTGCTGCATGAGTGGGCATGTTGTCAGAATAAAGCTGCCAATCATCAGTTGCTCATAGCTGCAGCCTTTTGAATCATCCAAATAGTTTCCACAGGGAATGTTCGAGCTTAACATGAAATTTGATGTGGATTCATTGCTCCACTTGCTCAGTCTTTTGACTGCAATGTCCACACGTAGTACACGTGCTCACTTAACGGCATCCACCACCCCCACTGACTAGTACAGTGAAGTCGTCAACTGTTCACACATGTACAGTCCAGTCCACTCTCCTTGGCTGCCAGGTTACATCGATGTCACACAAACCCTTCTTGTTATATTAACAATGGCTGGACTTTTTCCAGACAAACCTCATATATAAATGTACATATATATTTATAGTTATATATTTATTCATCTATTTAGGTATTCTTTACTATCTTTCAATAAAGTTCCATATTTTTCTCCATAAAGATCCTGAATATATTTTGTTATATTTATTCCTATGTGTTTTTTTGTTATTTATTTTTTAAGATTTTATTTATTTTTAGACAGAGGGGAGGGGAGGGAGAAAGAGATGGAGAGAAACATCAATGTGTGGTTGCTTCTCATGTATCCCCCACTGGGGACCTGGCTCTCAACTCAGGCATTTGCCTCAACTGGGAATCGAACCTGCGACCATTTAGTTCACAGGCTAGCACTCAATCCAGTGAGCTACACCAGCCAGGGCTGTTTTTTGTTTTTTAAAATTTATCTTTTAATTTTTTTATTTTTAGATGTTTGTGGCAAATATATAGAAAAGAATTGCTTTTAATAGATTGGTCTATTTTGCAGTTTAGTGAATTCCTATTTGCTTATAAATTCTTTGTAATAACTGTGTATACAATCATATTATCTGTAAGAAATAACAATTTTCTTATTTTTCAAATTCTGACACTGTTTTGTTTTGCTTTCTATTTTCTCACCTTACTGCACTGGCTAGACTTCCAGTACAATGGTAAATGGAAAAGGTGGACGTGGGTACCCTTATCTTGTCCTACTACCTCTTATGTTCTTCATCTCATTGACTGGCTGGCACCTCCCTCCATCCAGTACTTGCCCGTTTTATCAACAGAGCCCTTAAATTCATCCCCTTCTGTCTACTCCATGGCCAGTAGCCTGATTCCATTTTTCATCATCTCCCATCTGGATCAGTGCACCAATCTCCTCACTGTTCTCCAAGCATCCAGCCTAGCAGGACTCTTGTCCAAAAACTCAGGAACTAGGGGGCTGGGGACTGGTGGTGTGCCATTAAAGGTACTAAAATATAAAGCTTTTGCTTTTTTTCCAAAGTCTCTCTCTTGTCTTGTCATGGGGCTTTTAAAATTTGTAATGTCACTCTAAGTAAAGAAAAATTTTAAGTTAAATTTTACCATTTATCTTTATATTGTACAATGCCAGTTTTAAAAGTAAATACAAGAGCATTTAATTAATATGCAAAATCCCCAAAATTACATACTTTGTATTTCGTAGCTTGTTACATGCATCTGTGTTTTGTTCTCCAGAAAGAGGAAATGCTCAAAACCAATTTCATTTCACTTTTTGGTGTGTGCATGTTTTGTCAACCCTCTATCTTCAGCTTACTGATGAGCAGGGAAGGTGTTTGGCTCCTGCAAAGTAAGTAACGTGGGAAAGACATGATAGGGTCCCTCGGTTGGAAAGTGCCCCTGGGAACTGCCGGCACTCCTGCTTATGTACATTTACCAAGCCTACCTTTGTGTGTACTCGGGGTGCCAGAAGGAGAAAAGGAAGAGCAAGAAATTGAAAACTTATTTGAAAAAATAATGAAGGAGAACTTCCCCGATCTGGCAAAGGAAATAGACTCCAGGAAATCCAGCAAGCTCAGAGAGTCCCCAAGAAGTTGGACCCATGGAAGCACACACCAAGACACATCATAATTACATTAGCCATCATCACTCAGCCCTTATTACGTGAAATGTTAAATGACAACAAACTCACAACTATCAACAACCGAACCAAAAAAAAGAAAACAGACTAAGCAAAAAACTGGAACAAGAACAAGATTCACAGAAATAGAGACCACATGGAGGGTTATCAACGGCAACTGATCTGTTTCTCTCTCTCCCGGCCCACCTTCTTCTCTCCCTAAACTCGATAAACATGTCCTCTGGTGAGGATTTTTTTAAAAATGACAACAGCTGGCACTGGCCATCTAACTCATGTTTGTTAGAGCACTGACTGAATACACCAAGGTTGTGGGTTTGATCCCTGGTCAGGGTACATACAAGAATCATCCAGTGTTGCCCTGGCTGGTGTGGCTCAGTGGATTGAGTGCTGGCCTGTAAACCCAAGGTTGCTGGTTCCATTTCCAGTCAGGGAACATGCCTGGGTTGAGGGCCAGGTGTCCACGTGGGGGCGTGCAAGAGGCAACCAATCAATGTATCTCTCATACATTAGTGTTTCTCTCCCTCTCTTTCTCCCTTCCTTCCCTTCTCTCTAAAAACAAAATCTTGTTTTAAAGAATAAACTAATGAGTAAATAAATAAATAGAACAATGAAGGAATGTTTCTCTCTCAAATAAATATTTAAAACAAAATAAAATTGATTGAAAAAATGACAACAGCCAACACAACAATAACCATCCAGTGTGAATTAATCAAAATTATACCTTTTGTGGGGTCAGATCAGCAAAACAAATATGTTTTGGTGTGCTGCAAAATTTTAGTAATTAGTCCATGTGTACCATGAGATGGAAAAGGTTGAAAATCGTTGCATTAATTTGATCCGTCTGATGCATTATGGCTTCAGATAAATTTCAAGAAATAGAATTGCTTGCTTAGGGAATATCAATATTTGTCAAAGTCTTGATCTGATTTGCCAAATTAATTACGCTCTGGAAATTTGGTTCATTACTCTCTGAAAATGAGTATAATTATGTACTTCAAATATTTTCTAATTTATTGGGTGAAAAAGTTTGCAATAGGCTCCATAGCAATAGGCATTGCCATTTATTAACTTTTTATTCTCACCCAAGGATATTTTCTTCATTCCTTTCAGAGAGGAAGGGAGAGAGAAACAATGATGCAAGATAGAAGTACTGATTGGTTGACCATTGGTATGCACCTGGACCAGAAATCGAATCCACAACCTAGGTGTGTGCCCTGACCAGGAATCGAACTCACAACTTTTTGGTTACAGGACAGAAACATTGAGTTGTTTTTCCATTTATTTATGCATTCATTTGTTGATTTTTTAAAAAATTTTAAATCATTATTTATTTAATTATTTAGAGAGGGGGAAATGGAAGGAGAAGGAGAGAAAACTGATGTGAGAGAGAAACATCAATTGAATGTACCGTATCAGGGATTGAACCTGCAAGCTAGGTATGTGCCCTGATGGAATCAAACTGGTGACCTTTCGCTTTCCAGGACAACGCCCACCCAACTGGGCCACACTGGTCAGGGCTGGATTCTTCTTTTTTTTAATCCTCACCTGAGGATATGTTTTTGGTTTTTTAAAACTGATTTTAGAGAGAAAGAAAGGGAGAGAGAGAGAGAAACATCGATTAGATGCTTCCCATATATACCCCGACTGAGATCAAACCCGCAACCTAGGTATGTGTCCTGTTGGAAAATCAAATCTGCAACCTTTCAGTGTATGGGACGATGCTACAACCAACGGATCCACCTGGCCAGGGCTGTTGGTTGATTCTTGTATGTGCCCTGACAGGGGAACAACCTTGGCATATGGGGAAGATGCTCTAACCTGATCATTCTCAACTTTTTTCATCTCAAGGCATACATAAAGTAATTACTAAAATTCTGCAGCTCACCAAAAATACATATTTTTGCCAATCTGACAAAAAATAGGTATAATTTTGATTTATTTACATTGGACAGGTGTTATGTTGGTTGTAGGCATGTTTTAAAAAGATTTTATTACTTATTTTTAGAAGGGGTAAGGAAGTAGAGGGAGAGAAACAATCGGTTGCCTCTTGCACACCCCCAACTGGGGACCTGTCCTGCAACCCAGGCGTGTGTCCTGACTGGGAGTCAACCTTTTGGCTCATGGGCTGGCACTCAATCCACTGAGCCACACCAGCCAGGGCTGGCACTTTTTGTTTTTGTTTTTGACTATGTAAGGGAAAAGAGGTCAGCGCCCCTGACTAAAGAGCCAGGTATTGCATGTTTTAAAAATTTTTGCGTCACACAGGTTGAAAATCGCTGCTGGGACCAACTGAGCTACCCAGCCAGGGCCTTTATTATTGATTACCAAGTTTGATTCCACTGTGGTCAGAGAACACACTCTGTATGACTTCAGTTATTTTAAATTTGGTAAGATTTGTTTTATGTCCCAGGATATGGTCGATCATGACATACATAAGTGCTCTGAGCACTGAAAGGAGTGTGCATGCGCTGTTAGGTGGAGTGTCCTGGATGCGTCAGTTCGTACTTGGCTGATGGTGTTGTTGGGTTCTATATCCTTGTGGATCTTCTGTCCAGTTGTTCTGTCAATTGTTGAGAGGTGGTGAGGTGTCCAATCATAATTATGAATTTGTCTTTCTCCTTTCAGTTCAGTCATGCTTTGTCTTCTTGGTGGGTTGACCCTATTATCGTTATATAATGGAAAAGAAACAAACAATGGCAGAAAAATAAAAACATACCAGGCCGGGCAAGGGATTTCTTAGTAGTGCTAGATGGACTGGAGTCCAGACTCCTGACTTGGTTGGCTGGTGGGGTCGGGGTGGTAACCTTCAAGTTTACCATCAGATGGACAAAAATGAAGATGTGTGATAACTGTTGGTGAGACTTTGGGGAAGCAGGTTCCCTCAAACTTTGCCTTTGGGATTGTACTTTAGTCCAACTTTCACAGGCAACACTCTGGTAATAGCTAATATTACAAACTCACATACCCTTTGACCAGCAGTTCCACTTCTAGGAATTTATCTCAGTGAGATGAAATGATGTGAGTGAAATGAGGATAAGAATAAAAAATTGGAAACAGTCTAAATGTTGTTTGGTAGGAGACTGGTTACCTAAAAAATGGTACATTCCACATAGTGAGATGCTGAGGCAGCCACTTTTTAAAAAGGAGATGTTGCCCTGGCTGGTTCTGGCTCCGTGCATTGAGCACCAGCCTGCGAACTGAAGGGTCTCCAGTTCAATTCCCAGTCAGGACACATGCCTGGGTTGCATGTTCGGTCCCTGGTCAGGGCGCATACGAGAGGCAATCAGTCGATCAATGTATCTCTCACACATTGATGTTTCTCTCCCTCTCTTTCTTTCTCCCTCCCTTGCCCTCTCTGTAAAAATAAACAAATACAATCTTTAAAAAATAAAGAGGAGATGTTTATCTGTTATTAGGGAATGATCCATTGTCAAGATAAAATGTCAAGTGAAGAAAAAAGAAAGCAACATGAAGAACAGTATGTCTACTATGTTACTAGTTGTATAAAAGGCAAAAAACAGACAAATAGGTATTTGCCTATATGTGCCAATAGGCCAGATACACACAGCTGCTATCAGCATGTCCTCAGAGTTACCCCCTGCCCAACTCCGCTGAAGGCTGCAGTGGATAAATAATTGTCAGACTGGCCTTCTTCCAGCCCAGGCACCAGCAACAGACTGTATGGTGGCTGCGTGTACACCCCCCCCCCCCGAAACAATAGGCAGAGACAGGCCAAGCATGTGGTTGTACTGCCTGCCCTTTGAACCTGCCCTTTCAGTGTTTGCTTTTGTAGACATTGAGATCCCCAGTGTGGAGGCAGGAGAGGGGTGGAGAGGGAAGGAGCCTGCCCATTGGCTGAGGGGCCATCTATACTGGCCTTGTTCCAGCATCCAGCACTCAGAGTTTGGATTAATTGGGACGCTGTGAGATGGGGAAATCTCCAGATGCTGAAGATACTCACTGGTAAGGATGTGACAGAATAATGCAGTTCTGGAAAGAACCTCCACTGCTCCAATCCTATCATGATGTTTACCTTGTTCTCCAGTTCCTTCCACATCTGTCCCTCCAAGCCCCCTCATCCCAGACTACTCCACTGTGGCTGGTGAGGGAGCTCACGGAAGTTCCAGGAGCTAGCCACACTCTCCACCAACACACTTCTCCCCTTGAAGGAGTCCTTCAGACTCATAGAATACAAGGGAATGTTCCCCACAAGATGAGTGCTCTCACTGAGCCTCAGTCATTCTACCTGTAAAATGGGTGTGTGTGTGATTATATATCATTATGTCAAAATTCTCTGATTATGTATATGGCTGTCCCATTACTTCTGGGAGGGTCAGAAATGTGTCTGGTTTTGTCTGTTGCTGTATTCCCAATGTCCACTTCAGGTCCTGGCACACAGAAGGCTCCCGGTATTTGTAGAATGAATCATTGCTCCCAGGTGTCTGCCCAGAAGTTCATGTTGTGGTGTTTCTTGGTTTCAACCTCCAAATCTGGCTGTCCTTGGGGTAGAGGTCAGGATGTCCTCCAGTCCAGGCCTCAAATGTCCCCGGATGAGGCTGGAGTCTTCCCCAGAGGGGCTGGCCAATTCCCACTGGAGTCAGTGTTTCATCCTTTTGCTCTAACATTTGCTGAGAACCTAGGCCAGAGACACTAGGAATTCAACGGTCTGGGGTGCTCCACTCCTTTTCATTTCTCAGATGATCCTTTCCCTTGTGGAAAGATAGACATTGCTTAAATAATCCCACAGAGGAATGCAAAATGACACAGAAGCTGCTCTGGAACTTGTAGCAGGGGTCCCTGGCCCAGGCTGGTCCAGGGTCAGGGAAGACATCATGAAATGGGATCTGAAGGAGGCGCAGTTTAGCAGGCAGAAGAGGGGAGGCAGCTCCTGTGTGAAGCTGTAACAGTCCCCTCCCCAGCCCACTGCCCCATTTGCTGGGTGTCCTGACAGCATCCCCGCAACCTCCACCATCAGTCTCTGTCTGGCAGGAGCCAACCATTACCCCATACTGCCAGGAGAGGGCACCCTGCTCCTAGGTTTTGCCTGCCTCAGTTGTGTGATAAACCTCCCGGCTGCCCTGACAGACTGGCAAAAGGCAACTTATTGCTCCCTCTCATACAAGAAACTAAGGCTCAGAAAAGTTTAATGGACTTAGATAGTCAGTAGTTTTTTACTTGTTTTGAGGGCTTTTAGCCCATGGAAGCATCAGCTCTGGGTGTTGGTCATGACAGTATAAAGAGACTAGTTGCAATTTATTAAGTACTTCTATGCTCCACCCTATAAGGTAGATGTTGCCATTATATCCATGTTACAGATGAAAGAAAAATGAGGCTTACTGTGGCCAATTGGCCCAAAGTTAGGAAGCGCCAATGGAGTCTGATTCCAGAACTTCTACTGGTAAGCACTGTGCTGCTCTGCTTTCCCATCATACTCTCCACTGTACCCACCACCACCCATTCAGACGAGATTGGGCGCATTCAGGGTGGTATGGCTATAGACTACACCACCACCCATTCATCTGAGAATGCTGGATGTAAAGACCCGAGAAGGAACAGGACAAAGACCCTGCTCCCCAGCTCCATCTTAATGAACATATGTGTTTACACATGAATACAGTTATACAAACTCTCAGATGCCTATTCATTCACACATACAGTATACACTTTCCCCACCACCACAAATGTAGACATACACGTATATTTACACTCACACGTATGCACACATAGTCACATCATATATACTCAGTCACACATATTCAGACATGCACGCTGTTAGGTGTTACTCAAGACCAGAGCTTTAATTGCCAGGGTCCTGGGGCACTAGGTTCAACCTGTGATCTGTGACCTGACCGTGACACCCCTCCTTTCCTCAACCCTTCCATTCATTCCACAAACATTGCCAGTTGCCCGTTAGGGGCAGGCTACCAGGGAGAACAGCTGACTCAGACCTGGCCCCTGCCCTCAAGGAACTTCCTAGCCAGGGGGGAGAAAGATTCACCAACAATTGCCACAGTCATGGATGCCAGGGCAGGTCTGGGTGGATCATCTAGAATGGAGGGAGGGGGCTCCATTCCTGTACGCACCACCCTGGGGGCTGTGGGTGGTTTCTCAGAGGAAAAGACTCCCACCTGAGCCAAGTTGAGAAAGCAGAAAGAGACCTACCCAGGTGTGGGGACAATATTTGCAGTCATGGCAGAGTGAAAATGCGGTGGGGAGGTGGGGGAAATAGCCAATATCCGCTCTGGCCAGTTAGCTCAGTTGGTTAGTATTGTCTGATATGCCAAGGTTGCCGGTTCGATACCCGATCAGAGCACGTGCAAGAATTAACCAATGAGTACATGAATACATGGAACAACAAATCGATGTTTCATTCTCTCTCTTTCTGAAATCAACTTAAAAAAATAGCCTATATCATGAACTGTTTCAAACCCTCTTTGTAGATTATCCTATTTAACCCCCTCAACAACATTGTGGGATAAAAAGATAATTAACTGCACTTTGTAGGTAAGGAAACTGAGAGTGAGGAAGACCCAGCTGGGAAGCTGCAGAGTCAGGATCTGAACCAAGGTCTTCCAGGCTCCAGGGTAGAGGCTCATGGCCCCAGGGCTCTGCTGCCTCGACTGTGGTCACTTCTCCTTTGCACACATGTACACCCTCCTTCTCTCTCCCTCTGCTCCTGGAGGGGGCGCTGAGAGGTGCACCAAAGCAGTGTACCCGCCTTACTCCAAAACTTGTCTAAGTACCCTGGTACCTCCTTCTGCACCCAACATGCCGTTCTGCCCAAGAACTTTTGTGCAGTGAGTGCTTATGGACCATGCGGTTCTGTTTTGTTTTTGGCAGACACCTTTGTAAAATGTGTAATACATGCCCCTAAATTCTTCGTGGAGGACTGAAAGCTCAGAAAACCATGGACTCCTCCAGGCAGCCACCAAACCTTGGGCATCTCTGCAACCCAGCATCCAGCTCCCGGCCTGGCCCCAAGGCAGCTACCTGGTTAAGGTTTGCAGACTGGCACAGATGATACATGGGTTTGAGCAGAGGTTAGAACATGGTAATCCTGGGAGTTTTTGCCCCAAAGCTAATGTTTTCTGATGTTTTAAATTAGTGTTCAATTTTTTAAAATTTGGGGAGATTACAAGGAAATTCATATCTCCAGCTTCTGTTGAAAAAATTATCAGATCTGGCAACTGAGCCTATACTGTCCTATGGCAAAGGGTGGGTGAGCTGGATGTTAGCTACCCTCTTTAGATGGTGTGTAAGCTCTCCAGGCCAACATATGTCCCCACCTGACAGCCTGAACTCTGGCTTAAAGTTTTCTCAATGGAATGGAATCCTCTCAATGAACATTGGTTGTCTTTCTCATTTGCATAGCACCCATTGAGTTGTTTGTTCCTACATTGCAGGACTTCCTGAATTCATCTGTTGGTTATAATTTACCTATCTCCTAGTTGCTAATTTGGATCCTAAAATGCAAGCATTAATAATAACTACTCGCCCTGATTGGTATGGCTTTGTCGGTTGGGTGTCATCCTGCAAAACTAAAGGTTGCTGGTCTGATTCCCAATCAGGGCATGTGCCTGAGTTGCGGGCCAAGTCCCTGGTTGGGATACATGCAAAATGCAACTGATCGATGTTTCTCTTCCTCTCTTTCTCCCTACCTTTCTCTCTAAATAAGTGAAATCTTTAAAATAATAATAATAATAATAGTGATAATAATAATAATAAAAAAATAGTAATAACCCCTTAAACTCAAGCTTTCAGACTGGTATCCTTATTCATTCTACAGAAGATGAAACTGAGGGGTGAGTACTTTCCTGAAGCTTCACAGAATCAGCATTGGATGAGAGCCTGGGTCTTGAGGAGCTCAAACCCAAGTAAGCAGATTGTTCCAGGGGGCATGTGGTGTGCAAATGAAATGGTGAGCGTTGTGCTCGGAGATTCTGGATCTTGGGGGTGGAAAAGGAGGGTCCAGAAGGAGGACAAAGAGCTTGGCATGGCGTTCTGAGGCTAAATGTGGGTAATTCTCTGCCCTGTCATTCAGTTATCCATTACTGTGTAACAAACCACTCATGCTAGTGGCATAAAACAATGATAATCATTTATTATTTATTTTTTGGTTTGGGAGGTTGATTTAGCTCAGCTGGGCAGTTCTTGCTCGTGTTCTCTTGCGTGGTTGCAGTCAGACAGTGACTGGACTGGTGTCATCTTGAAGAAGCTTCCTCACTCGTATGGCTGCCAGCTGATGCTGGCTGCCAGCTGGGACCTCAGTGGGGCTGTCAGCAGGAAACCCGAACCTGGCTTCTCCATGTAGCCTGAGCTTCCTCACAGCATGGGAGCTGGGTTCCAAGGCTGAATGTCCCAAGGGAGAGCCAAGCAGAAGTATCACTTTTTAAAATGTGTTATTTATTTATTTACTTATTATTTTAAAAATCCTCTCCCAAGGATATCTTCATTGATTTTTTTAGTGAGAGAGAGAGAGGAGATGGGGGGAGAGGGAGAGAGACATCAATGTGAGAGGGACACACCCATCATTTGCCTCCTGTACGTGCCCCGACCAGACATAGAACATGCTACCTAGGTATGTGTCCTGACTGAGGACCTAACCCACAACCATTTGGTGCACAGGACTGTGCTCCAACCAGCTGAGCCACTCAGCCAGGGCAAGTTGCATCATTTTCAAAATATATATATATTCTTTTAAAATTTTGTCTAGTTTTATTGAGCTATAGTTGACATATAACAAGGTATAAGTTTAAGATGTATAATGTCGTGATTTGATACACACATATAATATAAATGATTAATACAGTAAAGTTAATACATCATTGACCTCATGTAATTAATGGTAATTTTCTGTTGAGGTGGTGATGGAGATAGTGAGAACATCTATGATCTACTCTCTTAGCAACTTGCAAGTATATGCTACAGTGAACTACAGTTGCCTGCTGAACATGAGGTCCCCAGAACTTACTCAGGTTAGGAAGTTTGTGCCTTCGACCAACACCTCCCCATTTTCCCTCCACCTCAGCCCCGACAACCACCATCCTATTTTATGTTTTTATGAGTTTGGCTGTTTTAGATTCCGTATGCAAGTGAGATCATACAGCATTTGTCTTTGTCTGACTTTTCCCACTTAGCATAATGCTCTGAAGGTCCATCCATGTTATTTAAAATTGCAAGATTTCCTTCTCTTTAGGGCTGAATAATATTCCGGTGTGTGTGTGTGTGTGTGTGTGTGTGTGTGTGTGTGTGTACCACATTTTCTTTATCTGTTCATCCATCGATGGACATTTAGATTGTTTCCATGTCTTGGCTATTGTATGTGTCACCTTTTATTTTTATTTATTTATTTTAAAGATTTTACTTATTGGACTTCCAGCCAAGATGGAGGCATAAGTAGACACACTATGCCTCCTCGCACAACCAAGATAGGGACGACAACAATTTAGAAACAGAATAACAACCAAAACTGACAGAAAATTGATCTGAATGGAAGTCGGACAACCAAGAAAATAGACGGTTCATTGAGACCGGTAGGTGGGGCAGAGTCAGGCAGCCAGGCGCGGGTTGCTGTGCAGAGAGCAGAGAGCATTGGGACCAGGCGCATGAGGCATCTAGAGTGCACAGGACTGCAGCAGGTGGCCCTGAATGCAAGCGGCAGCTGGCGGACTCCCGCAGAAGGGTGGCAACTGGCAGAGCCAGCAAGGCTGCATGCGATTGTGAAGCGAGGCACTGCACGCAACCCAGGATCACAGCGCTGGGAAATAGAGCCTTGGGGCGCTGATTGAGGACACCTGTGGGGACTGAGGCACAGGGAGGGACTCCCAGCTTCACAGGAGAGGTCCCCTCACAGGGACCCTCGGAGGGTCCCACAGCGTGCACAAGCCCACCCACACAGGAGTTGGCACCAGAGGGGCCCAGTTTGCTCCAGGGAAGCAGTGGAAGGGTCTGAGGTTCCACCTAGAGCGGAGCAAGCACCATTGTTCCCTCTCAGACCCCGCCCCACATACAACCCAATGACTGGGGTGTCTTGCCCTGGTGAACACCTATGGCTCCACCTCTCATATGTAACAGGTACAACCAGACCCCCCCCAAAAAATGGCTCAAACAGAATTCAAAGCCCCACAATCAGTTTTTTTAAGCGACTGAGAGATAGCCAACCTATCAGATGCACAGTTCAAAGCATTGGTGATCAGGATGCTCACAGAATTGGTTGATTTTGGTCTCAAATTAGATGAGCAAATGAAGGCTACAATAAGTGAAATGAAGAAAAATGCACAGGGAACCAATAGTGATGGAATGAAAGCTGGGTCTCACATCAATGGAGTGGACCAGAAGGAAGAAAAAAACAAACAATCAGAAAAAAATGAAGAAATAAGAATTCAAAAAAATGAGGAGAGGCTTAGGAACATCCAGGACATCTTTAAACAATCCAACATCTGAATTATAGGGGTACCAGAAGGAGAAGAGGAAGAGCAACAAGTGGAAAACTTATTTGAACAAATAATAAATAAAGGAGAACTTCCCCAATCTGGCAAAGGAAAGAGACATCCAGGAAGTCCAGGAAGCTCAGAGAGTTCCAAAGAAGCTGGACCCAAGAAGGAACACACCAAGGCACATCATAATTACATTAGTCAAGGTAAAAATGAAGGAGAGAATCCTAGAAGCAGCAAGAGATAAGGAGACAGTCACCTACAAAGGAGTTCCCATCAGACTGTCAGCTGATTTCTCTAAAGAGACCTTGCAGGCAAGAAGGGGCTGGAAAGAAGTAATCCAAGTCATGAAAGGCAAGGACCTACATCCCAGATTGCTCTATCCAGCAAAGCTTTCATTTAGCATGGAAGGGCAAATAAAGTGCTTTTCAGATAAGGTAAAGTTAAAGGAGTTTTTCGTTACTAAGCCCTTATTTTATGAAATGTTAAAGGGACTTATCTAAGAAAAAGAAGATAAAAAAACATGTATAGTGCCCTGGCTGGCGTAGCTCAGTGGATTGAGCGTGGGCTGTGAACCAGGCATCGCAGGTTCGATTCCCAGTCAGGGCACATGCCTAGGTTGCAGGCCATGTCCCCCAGCAACCGCACATTGATGTTTCTCTCTCTCTCTCCCTCTCCCTTCCCTCTCTAAAAATAAATTTAAAAAAAAAACATGTATAGTAAAATGACAGCAAACTCACAATTATTAACAACCACACCTAAAACAAAAGCAAAAATAAAGTAAGCAAACAACTAGAACAGGAACAGACCCACAGAAATGGAAATCACATGGAGGGTTAGCAACAGGGGAGTGGGAGGAGGAGAGAGGGGGAAAAGGTACAGAGAATAAGTAGTATAGATGGTAGGTAGAAAATAGACAGGGGTAGGGCAAGCATAGTATGGGAAATGTAGACGCTAAAGAACTTATGACACATGGACATGAACTAAAGGGGGGGAATATGGGTGGGAGAGGGTGTGCAGGGTGGAGGGGAATGAAGGGGGGAAATGGGACAACTGTAATAGCATAATCAATAAAATATATGAAAAAAATAAAGATTTTACTTATTTATTTTTAGAGAGGGGGAAGGGAGGGAAAAAGAGAGGGAGAGAAACATCCCTGTGTGAGAAAAACATTGATCAGCTGCCTCTCACACATGCCCCATCTGGGGACCAGCCCACAACCCAGGCATGTGCCCTGACAAGGAGTTGAACCAGTGACCTTTCACTTTGCAGGATGGTGCCCAACCAACTGAGGCACTCTGGTCAAGGCTGTGTCACCTTTTATGATCTAGCCATAGAATTCTTATGGCATTACTTCCACCATACTGGTAGTTGAAGCAGTCACAATGAAGTTCAAGAGAAGGGACCATATACTTGACCTCTGATTGGAAAGTTGCAAGGTTCTAGATAACATGAGGGATAGGAGATATGATTGTTATTATTTTTTTAATTAAAATTTTTAAAAATTATCAATTATAGTTTGCATTCAATATAATTTTGTATTAGTTTCAGGTGTATAACATAGTGGTTAGACAATCATACACCTTACAAAGTGTTTCCCCCAATATTTCCAGTATCCACCTATCACTAGCGGGGACCCAAAAAGCCCGGAATTATCTTCTGGATGGTGGGCCCTTTGTAGTACAGGTTTCCCCCACTAGGTGAGTGTTCTAGGAACCCATCTGTATCAGTGTACCAGCTGGCATTGTTGTGAGAGGCTGGGTTTGGCTTTGGTGAGTTTTTTTTTAGAAGGCTCTTCACATTTGCCCACTTTATGATGGGTGATTTATGAGTGCACTTGCCCACACCATGCTGAGTGTTCAGCAGTTTTTGACCAAAAATAACATGATCTCCATGCCCCACCCTCACTATTCACCCAATCTCACTCCAAGTAACTCCCCCCCACCGCGGCCCCAATGAAGAAAGTCCTCAACAGAAACATTTTGCCTATGTGGAAGAGGTGAAACAAAAAATGGCAAAAGCACTAAAAGGCATCAAAATCAATGAATTCAAGAACTGCTTTGAGCAGTGGAAAAAACATCTTGTTAGGTGTATTGTATCAAATGGAGAGTAGCTTGAAGGTAACTAAGGTTCAAATATGTAGAATAAATACACAATTTTTTTGTAAATCAGGGGGTTGGGTCCCCCCTCATACATAGTTATTACAATATTATTGACTAAATTCCCTCCACTGTACTTTACATCCTCATCACTGTGATCATTTTTAAAAAATACACAGCGAATGGGGTGAGTTCTGGAGTAAGATGTGTGGGTTAGAATCCCAGCTCTCCCATTTATGGCTCTAAGTCTCATTTTCCTCATCTCTAAAGTAGGGCCAATAATAGCACTTACTCCATGTGGTTGCTGTCAGGGTTAAACCAGTTAGGGACCCAAAGTGCAAGGTACCTGGCACGTGGCTGGGGCTCAGTGCGTATCACCGTTGTTGGGACAGGTCATCGTGCTAAACTCCGATCAGTGTGGTCCATCACACTAGGCCTTTAGCCTGTTTGTGTGTGTGTGTGTGAAGAAGCCTGGAGGTGTGTTCAAAGCTGTGTGTGCAAGTGGGTCCATGTGCACATGGCCACAGGAGCTGAAATGAATGTGTGTGTCTGCGGTGTTAGTGGGTGGGAACTTGGAGTTAGTGGAGGCCTGCCTGTGCACATGAGGGCACATCAGGACTTCGATGAGTGTGAATGTGTGGGACAGGAGCAGGAATGGCTGAGGCCAAGTGTGAGTGTGTGTCCACAGGGGTGCATGATTAGCACTGGGTGTGGGCAGACTGAGCCATGAGGGTGTACGAGAGCGTGGGGCACAGCCAAGCATGTGTGTTAGATTGTGTGTGTTTGTGTGCACGGCTGTGCATGTTTTCTAGAAGCTGCCTGTCCCTACTTGGAGCTTGGAAAAAATGAGAAAATGTAGAACAAAGAACCCTTTCAGAGCTTCCCAGGGATGTTCGAATCAAATGAACCCCTGGTGACTACAACCAGCTGGAAAGACGAGGCGAGCCGGGTGGAGGGGCGGGGGAAAGGCTTTTCTGAGGTTAGTAATCACACTTGGGCTGGGAGCCAGGGCTCCTATTAGGGCCAACTGCTTCCCACACAGAGTCACCTCTTCAGCTTGGATGACAGCTTAATGTCGCAGCCTTCCTCCTCACTCCCATTGCAATTAGTAGATAATTTGTTCATTTATTCAAATATCTATTGGCTACCTACTATGGGCCTGGCACTGTGCTAGAGGCCAGGGATACATCGGTGAACAAAACCTCCATCCTAGCCCTAGCTGGTGTAGCTCAGTGGATTGAGCATAGGCCTGCAAACCAAAGGGTCACTGGTTCAATGCCTAATCAGGGAATATGCCTGGGTTGTGGGCCGTGTCCCCAGTTGGGGGCACATGAGGGGCAACCACACATTGATGTTTCTTTCTCCCTCTCTTCCCATCTTTCTAAAAAATAAATAAAATCTTTTAAAAATGTATGCCATGAACAAATATAACACCAGGGAGCAAATATAACATCAGGTGGAGGTGAGTACTGTAAATAAAAGGGATGGGAGTGACTGACTTGGGAGGTGGGGGGTCCTCTAGAGAGGAGATCAGGGCGGCCTCAGGGCCACCTCTCTGTGGGGCAGACAACTTAAGAGTGTCTGAGGGGAAGACATTTAGGCAGAAGGAACAGAAGGAACAGCAAGCATGAGGACCGTAAGGTGAGGATGTGCCTGGCACAGTCCAGGAATGACAGGGAGATGGTGGAATGAACGGGGGGCAAAGAGAAAGAAATTGGGTCATAAAGCCACCAGGAGGTAGAGAACCATGAGGTTTTGCAGGGAAGATGCCTCTCCTGCCTTTCCTTTCCCCTTTCCCCTGCCCATGTGTGTGTGTTTCCTGGGGGTGGTACAGCGAATTACCATGGGCTGGTGGTGTAGAATGCAGAAATTTATTTTCTCACAGCTATGAAGACCAGAAGTCCAAGATTGCCGGGTCAGCAGGGCCACACTTCCTCCGCAGGCTTCAGGGGAGAATCCGTTTTTGCTTTTTCCAGTCTCTGGTGGCTCAAAGATTTTACTGGTTTTGGCTGCATCAGCCCTGTCTCTGCCTTCTTCTTCACATGGCCTTCTCCTCTTCTTCCTCTGTCTCTTTCCACTTGTTTCTCCTGGGGCCCTTGTTATTATATTTAGGATTTAGGGCCCACCTGGATAAACTCATCTTCAAATCCTTAACTGCATCCAAAAAGACCCTTTTCCCCAACAAGGTCACAATCACAGGTTCTGAAATTAGGACATGGATGTATGTTTGTGAGGTGGGTTCAACACACTTCATTTTTTCAGGATCTAAGGCAGAGCCAAGTATGGCCTGTCTGGGTTTCAGCTTCCATCTTTGTAAAAGAAAACAGGCTGGGTTCTGAGCATTGTCAAGAGGGAGAGATGTAGCCCTGGCTGATGTGGTTCAGTGGATTGAGCACAGGCCTGTGAACCAAAGGGTTGCAGGTTCGATTCCCAATCAGGGCACATGCCTGTGTTGTAGGCCAGGTTCTCAGTAATATGTGGGGCACATGAGAGGCAACCATACATTGATATTTCTCTCCCCCTCTTAAAAAAAGAGAGAGAGAAAGAGAAAAAATGAAAAAATGGGAGAGATATAATCATGAATGTAAAATGCTTTCACTAGTGCTTCACCTATAAAAGGTGCTCAATTTTGAATTGTTATTATTTGAGTAACGTCCCCATGAAATTAGGTCACTTGATTAAGTTTCTCAAGCTTCTTTTGAGTACAGATCCTCTACTAGGCACCATGAGAGTCAAAAAGAAGGGGCAGGCCCAGCACAGGAACCTCTGCCTGTGGCTGCTCTGGTCAGCAAAGGGTACCTGCCACCCTCACCCTTTGTGATGGTTAATTTCATGTGTCAACACGACTGGGCCGTAGGATGCCCAGATTAAACATCATTCCTGGGTATGTCTGTCAGTGTGTTTCTGGGCAAGATTAGCATTGGGATCAGTGGACTCAGTGAAGTAAGTTGCCCTCCGCAATGTGGGTGGGCATCATCTGGTCCGTTGGAAGCCTGAATATAACACAAAGCACGGTACGGGAGGACTCCTTCCCTTCCTGACTGCTTGCTTGAGCTGGACGTTGGTCTTCTGCCCTTGAACTAAATTACACCATCAGCTTTCCTGGGTCTTCAGCTTGCAGACGGCAGATCATGGGACTTTTTAGTCGCTGTAATCATGTGAGCCAATTCCTCAAAATCAGTCTCTCTCTCTCTCTGTCTTTCTCAACATGGATGACTCTCAGATATTGAGTGGTAAGAAAAGCCAGACAAAAAAGAGTACATACTGCCCTGGCTGGTATAGCTCAGTGGATTGAGCATGGGCTGCGAACCAGGCATCGCAGGTTCGATTCCCAGTCAGGGCACATGCCTAGGTTGCAGGCCATGTCCCCCAGCAACCGCACATTGATGTTTCTCTCTCTCTCTCTCTTTCTCCCTCCCTTCCCTCTCTAAAAATAAATAAATAAAATCTTAAAAAAAAGAGTACATGCTGTATAATTCCACTTGTATAAAGTTCAAGAACAAGCAAAACTAATTTACGTTTATAGAAATTAGAGTAGTGGTTACTTTGACTGGGAAACTGGGGACTCTCAGCTTGGACAGAAATAAACTGGATAGAGGTTACACGACTTTATTAAATGTAAAAATGGATGAAGCTGGACACTTAGGACAATTGCACTTTATTTACTTAACTGCACGTATGTAATATCTCAACCAAAACATTAACAAGTCTGTCAGTGCCGAGTGTTGTCAAGGATAAGGACTGCCAGGACTTCTGCTTTGCTGGTAGGGAGGAGTAAATGGGTATAAACACTTTAGGGAGCCACTTGGTAATAACTTCCAAGGGTGAAGTTGTGCATACCCTTTGACCCACTGATTCATTCCCAGGTCTATACATGAGAGAAACTCACAAGAGGACATGTACAGTGCTGTTCCTTGCATCACAATTAATGCAAAATATTAGAAGGGAGACAAAGGTCCATCAACAGGATGATAAAATGTGGTGTACTTGTGTAATGTAATGCTACTTCCCAGGTTAGAGAGAAGAGGAAAGAGAAATAGGTAGCAGATTGAGGAGGGCCTCAGAGATCAGGTTCATGCTCTGTTTCAGACATAAAGAGACTGAGCCCCAGGGAGGTTGACCGATTTGCCTAAGGCCACGCAGCAAATTAATGAACAAGTATTGTTAGGCCTAAATTTTCTCCTAATCCAGCACTCACCCCTAGGGATAGAAAAGGAAATTTGTTTGTTTCCAAAATATTACAAATGAGCCCTGGCTGGTGTGACTCAGTGGATTGAGCACCGGCTGGCCTTCGAACCAAGGGGTCGCCAGTTCCATTCCCAGTCAGTGCACATGCCCGGATTGCGGGCCAGGTCCCCAGTAATAGGCACGCAAGAGGCAACCACACATTGATGTTTCTTTCCCTTTCTTTCTCCTACCCTCCCCCTCTGTCTAAAAATAAATAAATAGAATTTTTTTAAAGACATAAAATATTACTAATGAATTTATTTATAGTATAGAACACATAATCACACATATAACTTGGTCTTATTAGTCCATCTACAAAATATTAAGCTTTTATTTACCACGGACCAAATAAAATGCTCATTTGGGTATTATTCAAATTGACAACAAAAATAAGGGGAAACCAATCTTATCTTCACCCCCTTGAACCTAATAGGAAGGAAATTAGTTTTAATCCCAGCTCTGTCTGGGTTGCTGGTGACATCAGGAAGCTTCTGTGGGAGCCACAGGCACAGACATGGTGGGGCACATGCAATCGTGTTTGGGGTGTCCCATGCCCAGCTCAACACCGTGCTGCCCCATTACAAATCTCATGACACCTCTACCACGTCTCTGAGACCCACCGGGATTGCTCAGGGACCCTCAGCGTTGCTGCCACCAGAGGGGGTCGGGGCAGAGTGATGACACTGGCACCAGGCTCTGTCACTAAGACTCATCCCCTGGGATCTAAACTCTCTTCCCACCCTGGCCCCACTCCTGCCCTGCCTGGAGTACTCCCACCCTTAACTATACTGTCACCTTAGCTGCCCCAGGCTTTTCTAACCCTGGTCCCTCCCACATTGGTCCCTGTCTAGATATTTCCTCCGTGGCTCCTGAACTGCCTTTTCCATACAAAGTACACTTCTTGACCCTCCTAGCATGTCTCTTTCCTTCAGGGCCTCTGTGCAAGAGTAAACGGGGGGCCCGACTCTAGGTTCACTTTACTAGGAGGAAGGGTGCTTTGTAAATTTGTCCTGGGAGGTGTCCTAATCTTCACAAAGGCTTTTATGGTGGCTTGTCTCTTCTCTTGAGCTCTTGGAAGCTGAGGCCCCTAATTCCCTGACAATCACGTGCACTTCAGAGCTGCCTTCATTCCCCAGTGCTCCTTGCACGTTGTTGCTTGTAGTGGGTGTTGAACATTCCTTTTAAATATCCAGCAACTGAACTCCTTTGCTGTGTTTGGGAAAATCCCCTGCCTCTGAGATGGAGCCCTCCTTCCACACTAGAAACTAGAAATGCCACCCTTGCTGCTAATGTACAGTCACGTGACCTAGGCCCCATCAACAGACACTCACAGGTCCACAGAGACTCTCTGTGGGGACAGCTATGTCTGGGCTGCTGGTGACATCAGTGTTCCTTCTCTTCCTAGGGCCAGTTATGGCCTATGCTTCTGGGCACGAACCATGGCCAGGTAATCTCCAAGCCTGGGTCTGTACACATGCAGGGGATTCTGAGTTGTCCATTATCTTTTCATAAGTAATTTTTCTGCTAAGTTAGCCAGAACTATTTTTTGTTGTTGCTTATAACCCAAACTATCCTGGTTGATACCCTCTTCTTCCTCACATCCAAACCCCAACTCGGGGGGTTTGTGCTACTTCATCACATTCTCCTCTACCTGCTTCGCTGTCTACCAGTCTCCCCTTGGTCCACTGGAGACTTTGGCCCCTGCCCCAGACTCGTCCTCTCCCTTGCAAGTCCTGCCTTCTCCCACACTGGCCTCCATTTCCCTCATCCTCCTGATTGTTAATGGCCTTCATCTGCACCTCATATCGGCCACCTACTCCAAAGGCCATATCCTAGGCCTTTATCATTTTGCTTGTACTAGTTAGAATTTTGATTGCAGATAACATAAAACCCAAATAAAATGGCTTTAACAATAAAGGGAATCTGTTACCTCACGTAACAAGAATCTGGAGATAGAGCGGCTCCAGGGCACATTAATTCAGGGGTGGCTCTCTGACTTCATCAAGCACCCAGGTTCTTCCTTCTCTCCCTTCTGCTGTCCTCAGGAATGAACTGTCACCAAACCGGTTCCCCACGTGCTCACGAGATGGCTACCCCAGGCCCAAATATCACATCTTACGACAATGGTAAGAGGCAGAAGAAAGGGACCTTCTCTTCCTTATGTCGTTTTATAAGATGGAAGTAAAACTTTCCTGGGTGTGTTCTCCTCCCACTCCCTCCACTTGGCAATAAACTTCCCCAGCAACCAGAACTGCATCATCTACTCATGTCTAAACTAAATCCTACTGTATCAGCAAGAATTAGACTTAGGTACATGGAACGGAGAGGAAAATTTGGCTTAAAAAAAGAACTAAGTTTTGCTCTGGCCAGGCAGCTCAGTTGGTTAGAGCATTGTCCAGGTACACCAAAGTGGTGGGTATGATCCCCAGTCAGGGCACATACAAGAATCAACCAATGAATGCATAAGTAAGTGAAACAACTAATTGATGTTTTCCTCTTTCTCCCTTTCTCTATCTCTCTCTTTCCCCCTTCTTCTCACTCCCTCAAATCAATAAATTAAAAAAAAAAAGTTGCCCTGGCTGGCATAGCTCAGTGGATTGAGCGCGGGCTGCGAACCAAAAGATCGCTGGTTCGATTTTCAGTCAGGGCAGATGCCTGGGTTGCAGGCCAGGTCCCCAGTGGGAGCCACATGAGAAGCAACCACACATTGATGTTTCTCTCCCTCTCTTTCTCCCTTCCTTCCCTTCTCTCTAAAAATAAATAAATTTTAAAAATAAATAAAATTTTAAAAAAAGAAAAAAATGTTTTTCAAACTCTTAAAAAGTAACTAAGTTTATTATGTACAGAGATTGGAGGTAAACCGGAAGTAGGCTGTCAAGGGCTCTTAATGGCAGCCTTATGGTATCATTAGAAACCCAGAAGCTTATCTTTCCACTCCACCATCCTTCATGGTTTCCATTATTGAAGTCATCTCATAGTTCAAAAGGGCTGCTTGAATTTCAGTCATCGTATTATCATTCTAAGCAGGAGAAAGGAAGAAGAAGGAAGGTATGACATCATCCCACTCCCGCCCCCCAGATATCTCAGAAGTCACCACATCTCACTGGCCAGACTTAATCATACGACCACAGCCAACTGAAAAGGATTGCCACATCTTTCCCTTAACCCAAACTTCCTTTCTTTGGGATTCCATGAAGCTAGAGGGAGAAACTCATGATTTGGAGTTGGACATATTTGAAATTGCATCCTTTGGCCCAGTCAGTTGAACTATCTGAACCTCTGTTTTCTCAGTTAAAATGGATATTGTCAAAGTATTACCAAAGAATACTTTGGTTGCAAGTAATAGAAAACTTGACCAATAGTAGATTAGGAGACTTCTTTGTCTTACAGGAAGTCACAACACAGGAAGCTGTTTGTATTGTTTCACTGGCTTGGTGACGTCATGGCCAATGTCTCTGTGATTCTCTTGGACTTTTCCTCATGCTGTAGCTTCACAAAATAAGTTGTTCCGTGGATGATATCATGTCCACGTTCTAGGAATAAAGCGTGAACAAACTGAGTTCTTAATTCTCATTCAAAGATATATTCGTTGATTTTTAGAGAGAGGGGAAGGGAGAAGACAGACACATCGGTATGAGAAACATCAATCGGTTGCCTCCCATATATGCCCTGACTGGGATCAAACCTCCAACCTGCGTATGTGCCCTGACCGGGAATTGAACCAGTGACCTTTTCATTCATGGGACAACACTCCAGCTAACTGAGCCACACCAGCATGGGCCTGAGTCTCTTCTTCTTTCAGAAAAGCCAGCGTGTTCCCAGAAGTCTCACCTAACAGATACTCTCTTCCGTCTCATTGTCCAGAACGATATCGAGGGGTACCCCTCAGCTGGAAGGTAGCTAGAAAGGAATGTGTTGATGAAGTCAGCCACTGACCAGTGTCTGCACACACATCTGCCTCTCCGGGTGACATGAGTGTTAACGTAGCACAGTGCCACCGGCATAGCTGAAACTGGCTATCAAGTGTTGATGAAGACGTGGAGCATTTAGGACTGTCATTTTATATGTTACTGGTAAGAGAATGAATTGGCACAACCGCTTTGGAAGACTATTTGGCAATGTATGCTAAAGCTAAATATATACCTCCCTTATGACTCAGAAATGCTTCTAGGTTTACGTACCCAAGATGAGTGATACGTAGGTCTATCAAGAAATGTGCACATGAGTGTTCATAGCAGTCTTCTCTGAAGACAACCCAAATGCCTGTCGCCAGCAGGACAGAGAAATTGTGAACTATAAATACATCGGAACACAACATAACAAAGAGAGAAGGAGAAAGTAGAGGAGGAGAGGGGGAAACTGCTAAGTCCTCAAAAACATGATTTGTCCAGAGTCATGTTGCAAAAGCAGGACTCAACCTCAGATATGGTAACTTCGAATTCTGTGTTTCTTAGAGGTAATCGGTGGGAGTATAGACTAGAAAGGCCTTTTTGAGAGAGGTGTGGCAGTATCACAATTAATAATGTGATGGCCTTTGACCGAGCAAGTTCGTCATCATAACCCACTCCAGGAAACACACCTGTGTGGACCTAAGGAAGCTTGTGCAAGGTCTGCATTGTTTGTAGTGGGAAAATCGGAAACAACTCAAATATCTACCATCAGGGTAATGAGTTAAATAAACTATTCCATTTAGGAAGGCAGAAGAGCAATGGTTAAAAGTGTGAACTCTCAGCTCTGGCTGGTGGGGCTCGATTGGTTGGGTCATCATTCTGTGGCCAGAAGGTCACTGGTTCCATTCCTGGTCAGGGCACAAAAGGAAAAAAAAGGATGAACTCTCAGTTCAAATCCTATTTTATTCACTCAGTTAGTATACTTAGCCTCGCCAGGCTTCATTTTCTTCATCTTTAAAGTGGAAAGAATGCTAGTGGTCACAGGCAGGAGGGTTAAAATTAGATACGCATGTGAGGCATGGAATTTGGGGCCTGGTACCCTGTAGGTCTTGGGTGTATTTTCCCAA
The DNA here is from genome assembly GCA_004024845.1 of Tonatia bakeri. Taxonomy (NCBI): domain Eukaryota; kingdom Metazoa; phylum Chordata; class Mammalia; order Chiroptera; family Phyllostomidae; genus Tonatia; species Tonatia bakeri. Next base: position 62,353 of record PVIA01005566.1, read on the forward strand.
TATACGCACTGCGGAATACTGGGCAGCAGTTTCAAAGAACTAGTAAATCTATATGAACTATATAGAACATAAATCTCCAACTCATGAGGTGAAGTGCAAAAAGCTAGTTGCAAAACAACATGACCCCTTTGTTGACGGGAGAGACCTGGTTCTTCTTGCTGACACATGTAAAGAATTACATATCAGCAAATCTAGTAGTATGTAATCAGTTTATTAGTGGTCCACTTCCATGGAAGAGAACACGACTGGGTAGAGTAGGGGGTGAAAGGCAAAGTTTCAGAGCAAACCAGGGTGAGAAAGGCAAGAGCAGCTGAAGACCAGGGTGGCAAGCCCTTGGGCAGCTTAAGGCCCAGTGGCCAGAGGCCCTGTGGCCTGAGAGCTAAGAGCCCTCGAGAGAGAGCATCCTGAGCCCGAGAGAGAGAGAGAGAGAGAGAGAGAGAGAGAGAGAGAGAGAGTCCTTTGTTCTCAGGACTTATATAGTTGGTGGGATAGGAGGGAAAAAGTCACATATTGATTAATGGGTAAATGTGGTGCCAGCTTTCCTGGGGGTTTGCTAGCCTGAATCCTTATCTTGCTCCAGACCCCATTTGCTCATCTTGTTGTAAAATAAATACCTGACAGTTAATTAAAATTGAGGCACTTTCCAAAGTTATATATGGGCTTTCTGTAAGCATCAGGGACTCCCTCCTAAAACAGATAGTGACCAGAGGTAGGCAATTAACCAAAGTTGTTTTATGGGCTCTTTCTTTGGGCCCCAGGACCCTCTCCCACATTCAGGCCTTGGGATGAAAGCACAGTTTCAAGGCTTTCTTTCTTGCTAATATAATGTTTCTTGTGATACTGGAACACCTGGCAATATTATCAGAACAGACTCAGGACTGCTGAGCTAGCATGTGAGACTTGTCTCCTCCCTGCCTTGGCTTACTGTTTATTCCACCTAATTGGTAAAAGGCATTTCCTGGCAACCAGGGTGCTAAATGCTGGCCAGTGACAGTATTGCAGTCTCAGAGTTCTTCCTGTCCTGTCTCCTACTTCACCTTTGGAAAGCAAAATGATAAATTTCTATATGTTTATGTCACATATACATAAAAACAAGACCTAGGATGGTATACATGACATTGATGACAGTGTTACCTCTGAAGCAAAGAAGGCATTTTGCTTTTCTACCCCTGGACTCTGCTACTTACTAGCTGTGTGATGTTGATCAAGTTATAGTGCCTCATCTTTAAAGTGGAGGTACCCTAGTAGCTCCCTGAAAAATGGCTATAAGCATTAAATGAGTTAACACGCAGAAAACACTTAGAATAGTGTTGCCTGTTATGCAATGTAAGATCATTGTTAGCTATTACTCATGGAATTAAGTTTATTTTTTTCTCCTGTGCCCTTTCCCTGGTCTAAATAACCTCTCTGTCTTCAGCTTCCCACTCACAATTCCTCCAGGGTCTTATGCAGGGAAAAACTTTAAAAAGTCTGAAGGACTATATTGGAGACAACCCCGGCTTAATAGGATTAAGACAACACTGCAAGGCCAGGACCAGCCTGTGGGTGTGAAAAGGGGAGGGGAAGGGACACAGTAGGGCCCAGGCTCCAAGAACAGCACCTAGTCGCCATATTTCGCCAAATTTAATCCACCATTGTAATATGCATGATTATTTTATTTTATGAAACACTACATAATTTTTTAAATGCTGCAATTAGTTTATGACTTGTCATCAGCCATTACATGCATCCCAATTTCAAAGATATTAAAAGGCAAATAGCCCTGACCTGTGTGGCTCAGTTAACTGGGTGTGATTCTGCAAAGCAAAAGGTCGTTGGTTCAATTCTCAGTCAGGGCACATATCTGGGTTGCAGGTTCAGTCCCTGATCGGGGCTCATATAAGAGGCAACCGCTTGAGATTTCTCTCTCTCTTTTTCTCCCTCCCTTGACCTCTATCTAAAAATAAATAAATAAAATATTAAAAACAAGGCAAACAGATGTGCATTGTAGAATCATTAAAATATCGGTTCCTAGGGCCCTGAAAGATTACAATGTCCTCACCTCAATTTTTTATTATCCCATTAAACTATAAAATAAGTATAAGAGGATTTTCCCCATGATGATTCCTTTGAAGTTTTTTGGGGGTGTGCGGGGGAGAATAGTAAATGTCAAATTCTTTTCCTAAACCATAGCTCATCTCCTTTGTTCTCCTGCAAGGGCTGAGTCAGCCTGTTGGGTGACCCAGTCCTGCCCTGGGGGAGGAGGGAAGTCACACAACAGCTCTTTGAGCTTCTCTCCTGCAGCAGCCGCAGCTGGAAAGGGGCCCGGCTTTATGGGGGAACAATGGTGCCAGCCAGCTGCGGGTGAAGCAGAGCTGAGCGGCCTGGCCTGGCCTGGCCTGGGTCCAAAAAAGTGACCCTTGCACCTGAGGGTTCCACTTCACTTGGGCAAAAGCCTAAGAGATCCAGGGGCCCTGGAGAGGAAATCCCTTCAGCCTTCCTGATAACTAACTATACATGGAATTCCAGAACCTCTCAGTCAGAGGACTTCAGGGCCCATGGAATTAATCAAAATGCTCCATTGCACAGACAGGAAAACAAAGGCCTCAAAGGGCCTGCAGCTTGCCTGAGGTCACACAAAAAGTCAGTTGTAAAGATGGAGACAGAATCCAGGTTCCTCTTGACTTACCAAGTTTACTATCAAGTGACGATTTGTGCAATCTTCTCTAAACATGCCCAGGGCATGCTGGTTTGACAGAGTGTCTGTCTGACGTATCAGATAAAGTGTCTGATGTACCTGATCCCTGGAATGAGATGCACGTGACCTTTAAGTATGAATACCTCCAGGAATTGGGAGACCTGTGGATACCTGCCTGCCTCTACTCCTTCAGACCAATATTTGCTGTGACATAGCAACTGCCGGGGTTCCAAGTCCACCTCTAATGCCTTTCATGTTTCTGACCTTGCATAAATTACTTTGTCAGTGATCCTCACCCCCTGGTATTCATACTCTTGTGTAGCCAGGCCCCTCCCACAATGATCAGGGCCGACCTGTGAAACCACTGCAATAGAGCAGACATGACAAAATGACCTCTGAGGCTAGGCCAGAAAAGACATTTCAGCTTCTAGTGCGCTCTCTTGGATCACTTGCTCAGGGGGAAGTCAAGACACATGGTGACGTAAGAAATGCTCAAACCTGTAAGAATTGTTAGGAGTTCATTTGAGCCAAACTGATGACAATTGCCAGCAAGCAAAATCTCAACAGATTGAGAAAATGCTCAAGAGAATGGCAGTTTTGCACTCTATCGTGCACAGTGAAGTCAAAAGAGAAGGAAGGGCTTACATGAAATCCGTTGGAGATGTGTCAGGGAGGCGGAAGAACGCAAAGGGAGGGCGGAATCTCTGGGACTGGGTAAAAAGAAAACTGGATTCGACACTTCTTTTACATTCATGGGTGTAGGAGTTAACAGTTCATAACACAATCATGATAACAATGAAGGGTTGTATGATTTGTGCTCTGGTGCAGTGATTGTGCCCTGACGGGACTGGAAAAAGGAAATTACCCTGATATTTCAAAGCTATATTACTGTAGATGCAAAAAAACAAAAACAAAACAACAACAACATAAACTCAGTTAAGGTAAAGATTGCCCTTTGTCAGGGAAGATACCAGCCTAGGACATGACTACCTGCCATGACCTGCTTTGAGTTAGGAAGTTTTCATTTCAAAGCATCCTAGATGGTTACTTCAGGTCTCTGAGTTTGTAAGGCCCACCATGCAGGCCTCCCCTGAGCTTGTCAGGTTCAGGTTGTGGCCCCTTTTCCTTCTGCACACTCAGGCTGCCCAATGGAGAGACCCCACATAGCGAGTGACTGAAATCTTGACCTTCCTGTCCACTGCCAGATCATTTGCCAGCCATGTGCATGAGCCACGTTGGAATTAGATCCTGCCACCCTGGTCAAGCTTTAAGAGAACTACAACCCCGGGTGACATTTTGGCTGGGACCTCCTGAGATGCCCCAGGTCAGAATCACCCAGGTAATCTGCTCTTAAATTCCTGACCCACAGAAAATACAGGAGAGAATAAATGTTTATTGCAGTTGTAAACTAGATAATTTATCATACAGCAACAGATAATAAGTACAGTCACTCCTTGCCTCCCTTTCCTCATCTTTAAAATGGAGATGATGATAGTACCTGCTTCACAGAATCATAGCGAGGATTCAACAGGATGATGTCGGGAAAGGGACTGGCTTGCAGCAAGCACCTGTTGATGGGAGCCAATTTTGCTGTATTATTTTACGATCCGCATTCGCTGAGCGCAGAGGTTAAGTACTGTGTGAGTACGGGCCAGGAGGGAGGATGAAGTAACAATGCCCAGAATCTTCTTCATCTTTCCTGCAGTTCAGCTTCAACCGTACACTCGCATACTTTCCCCGAGGCAGAAGTCTGTAGAAGAGACTGTTCAGTGAGGAGAACGCTGCCAGACAGAACAGAAATGGTTTCCTATAAATGCTCTCAGAGACTGTGACAGACCCTGCCCCTGTGCCTCGTGCGCTGCTGGTTCCTGGAGCAGCCCGCTGCCTGAAAAGTGAGGGATTTCTCCCTATCTGGGGCAGGTCACATACTAGTACCCCTGTCTACCCTGCCCAGTTCTATACAATTCTCTTTTAAGACTTTATTTATTTATTTTTTAGAGAGAGAGGGAAGGAGGGAGAAAGAGAAACAGATGTGAGAGAGAAACATCGATGGGTTCCTTCTCGGACCTGCCCTGTGCAGGACCGAACCTGTAATGCAGCCACGTGCCCTGACCAGGAATCAAACTGATGACCTTTGCTTTGCGGAATGACGCCCAACCAACTGAACCACACCAATCAGGGCTATATAATTCTTTAATGCCTGTAACACTGTGCAGAGGATATCCGTGTTGTCTTGCCACTGCTCAGGGTGCTCGTTGCTAGGAGGCCCTACCAAGGCACTTTGCTTTGACTCAGCACTTTGCTGGGATGTTCCCTTACCCCGGCAGCTAACCTGCTAAGGATTGCTTTCCTCAACTTCCTCTGAGTTTAAATTTTAACTGTGCTACTGATTTGCCCTTTGTTGAGTCAGCCAGCCTCTTGAGCACCATGTTCTCATCTGCCAATCAGAGGTAGTGAATTTTGCGTCAGGATTGTTGGGGGAAGAAAATGAAGCAAGACAGTACGAAAGCTTTGTTAAATAGAAATAATGAACTGCAGTTGACCTTTGAACAACACTGGTTTGAACAGCACAGGTCCAGTGATACATGGATTTTTTTCAATAAATATACAGTTGGCCCTTAACCTGGAGTTTCACATCCATGGTTTCAACCAACTGGGAACAGAAAACAGTATTTTCTATCCATAGGTGGGAATCAGTGAATGTGGAGGGCTGCCCACACGCATTGTTCTCTGCCATTTCATGTAAGGGACTTGAGCGTCTGCAGATTTTGGTATTTGCTGGGGTCCTGCAAGCACTCCCCCTCATATACGAGGGGCTGTAGTCAGGGTTTGGGGGGACTCTGAAGTTACATGTGGGTTTTCAACTGCATGGGGGTCAGTGCCCTAAACTCCCACATTGTTCAAGAGTCACCTGTGTAAATGTGCCCAGTCTGCAGCCCAGCCCCCTGCTCTGCCCATTCTCCCCTTAGCTAGAGCTACTTAACTCTCACATGCAGGCTCATCCCTGCTCTGGGCTTGAGACCAACTTTGTTTTTTAATCAGGGCAACTTAAAAGAGATTTCACCTCTTTAATCATGAGCTCAGCTATAAGTTGAAAATATGCCATAGTACCTTCGTCAGACAAATAAAATCACAGTATAGAATACTGATCCTCAAATTTGGCTGTGGATTAGTTAATGATGCCTGCACCCCACCCCCAGAGATTTGAATTTAATTCTCTAGGATGTGACTTGGACATTGGGAATTTTAAAATCTCCTCTGCCTTGCACCTTGAGTGAAACAACTCTTCTCAAGTCACTGGACTTCAAGTGATGAAGGACAATGATTGCTGAGACTGGAGACAAATGAGGTAAGACCTATGATTTCCCAAAATTACTGTCTGGAGAGTTTTCAAGCTGTGCTGCAAGGAGCTGAACCCAGGTGGAGCCCAGTAGATTCTCCGAGTTGGGGAGATAGAGCTGACAGTCTGGAGAAACCGAAGATGCTAGAGTTGGCAGAGTACCAGAGAGGAGAGGGCATGATGTGTAGAGAGAACTCTGGAGATACGCTCAAATACTCAGCCGAGTACTCACTAGCACGTGCATGTGAAGAAAGTATTCAAAGTCTGGGAAAGAACCATCCAAAAAGATTAGAGGTGATAGTGTTTCTGCTCACTAAGTGCCTGTTCCCACTAGCCAGACTGAAAAGTCTTGTGGTTCATAGGGCATTCAGTAGAGAACACAGAACTCAGTGGTAGAGAAAATTAGCCCTAGACCAGGGGTGTCCAACCCGCAGCCCATGGTCTACATGCAGCCAGGACGGCTATGAACACAGCCCAACACGAAATTGTAAATGTATTTAAAGCACTACTTAGTTAAATTACTAAGTTTTATACCATTTCCTCACTTAGATATGTACATTTTCTGTACTAGTGATCACAAACTTCGGACCTGCTTGATGATTTTAAAAGATTATTGAAGGGGCCACTGCATAATTAGGGTTATTACGTGAGGATCTTTTTGCTTATCTGTGATTATGGATATCATGAAAATTAGGCACAGATCTTTTTTGCTCATCAGTTTTCGTTAGTGTTTATGTATTTAATGTGTGGCCCAAGACAACTCTTCTTACAGTGTGGCCCAGAGATGCCAAAGTTTAGACACCCCTGGCCTAGACTAAGCACTGCTTTGGGCCTGCCTAATTCTAAAAGCCAGACCCAAAAATAGCAAATAGTTTCCAAATAACTGCATTCCAGAGCAAAGTTCAAAAATACTTACAAAAATTACAGAAATATGCATCAGCCAACAGGTAACATTCACAATATCTGGCATCCAATAAAAGATTTTACTAGTCACGCAAAACAGGAAATAATAAGGAGAAAAATGAATTGAAATTGACCCAGAATTGACATAGCTGTTAGAATGAGCAAAGACATTAAAACAATGATTAAAACTGTATTATACATGTCCAAAAAGATAAGCAGAGATAAGGAAATATTAAAAGGAAGTCAAACTTCTAGAGATGAGTGAGACCGTTTTTTGAGAAGTTATTTCTTTTTGAAGACTTTATTTATTTATTTTTAGAGAGAGGGGAAGGAAGGGAGAAAGAGAGGGAGAGAAACATGCATGTGCTAGAGATACAGCCAACCAGCTGAGCCACACCGGTCAGGGCTGTGTATTGATCTTTTTATTAGTTCTAGTAGTTTTAGAAATAGGTTCCACTGGGCTTTCTTTCTACGTAGACCATTACGTCATCATATTTGGAAAATTTTCAGCTATTATTATTTCAAATAATGTTTCTATCCCACCCTCCTCTTTTTCAGAGCCCCTCGTTACACATGTATTAGACTACTTGACGTTATCTCACAGCTCACTGGGGCTCTGTTCATTATTTTAAAATTCTCTTTTCTCTGTTTTCTCCTAGATATTTTCCATTGCTGTACCTTCATGTTTACCAGTCTTTTCTTCTGTAATGTCCAATGTATTTTTAAATCTCACTCGTCTCTAGCCCTGGCTGGTGTGGCTCAGTGGATTGAGTGCTGGCCTGCGAACCAAAAGGTCGCTGGTTCGATTCCCAGTCAGGGCACATGCTCGGGTTGCAGGCCAGATCCCCAGTAGCATGCAAGAGGCTACTGATCAGTGTTTCGCTCCCTCTCTTTCTCCTGCCCTTTCTCTCTCTAAGATTAATAATTAATTAATTAATTATTAAAAAATAACACCTGCTTCTATTACCTTTATCACGCACCTACCCTGTGCCAGTTGTGGCGTGTATCTTCTCTCATTTGGTCCTCATGGCATCTCATTATTTCCCCATTTCACAGATGAGGACAAAAGGCTCAGAGAAATTAAGTCATTTGCCCAAGACCACACAGCCAGGAAGTTGCAGAGCTAAAATCAGTTCTGAGTTTTTCTGGCTCTCACAGTCTTTGTTCTTTGCAAATTATGAAAATTAAATAAGATAATGGGCATGATAGCATTTGTACCAGGTTAACACATTCTTATTAAAATGACATTTAAAAGAATTCCAGCCCTGGGCAATGTGGCTCAGTTGGTTGAGCGTTGTCCTACAAACCCAAAGGTCACTGGTTCGATTCCAGTGCAGGGCACATGCCTGGGTTGCAGGCCTGGTCCCTGGTTAGGGTACTTGTGAGAGGCAGCCAATGGATGTTTCTCTCTCACATTGATGCTTCTCTCCCTCTCTTTCTCCCTATCTTCCCCTCTCTTTAAACTAAATAAAATCTTAAAAGAAAAAAAAAAAAGCTCCATGTTTCCTGGACCCCATCTGGCAAAGCAGGCTGGCACTCTCAGTCAGGTCTCCTCCAAGAATTCCTCAGAATTCTGGGGGCTCTTACCTGCATTCCTGTCAGCTGCCACATGACCTTACCTTTGCTAACCCTAATTGAATAGGCATTTACAGTGTACCTGGCCTCTGGTACAGCCCTTTACATACGTGATTTCCTACAGGTGTTCACACACCCCAAAATATACGAGTATATTCCTGTTTCACAAACGAGGCACAGAGAAATAAGGGTGGTAGCTATTGGTAACATCCCAAGCTCAGGGTGGGCAAAGTGAGCTGTCCTTGCCCTACAGTTGGGACTCGGCATCTTTCCTAGCCTGCCTGAATCTCTGGGGTGATTTTGGGAGTTGCTCCTAGCTGCACACAGCCCACAAGCCTAGAGCTCTGACTTTCAGGGAGATAATTTGAGCCACTCAACATCCTTTAATAAATTTCTTTCTTACTCAAGCTAAAGAAAGTTGGTTTCTCTTATTTGCAACTAAGAATCCTGAATGATATAACTCATAACAACTCTACCAAGTATGTATATCTCTTGTATTATTTAAAAATTATTTTTGAGTTCTTTGTTTCTCAAGGTAAATGATAGAAGTGCTTGTGAATCTACCATCCCAAAATAAGCGCAAAACTTCACAATAACCTGCACTTAACTGTATGTCCTCCTCCCCTCCTAACCCTTTCCCTGGCCAGGATAACTTTCCCCCTGCATCTTGTGTTTATCATGCCTCTCTTTTCAACTGGGAAAATTTTATATTGAACTGTAACATATGCACAGCACATGGTACAAATATTGTGTACAATTGGATTTCTGTGCGTGTGTATGTAAAAGATTTTTGTGTAACCAGATCAGATCGACCTATAGAGCATTTCCCACGCCCCAGAAGGCTCCCTCATGACCTCTCCCAGCTAATTCCTGCCACTCCAGAGTGACCAGTATTCTTACCTTTGTCACATTGTGCTTGTTTTACTTGTTCGTAAACATTAAAGAAAGTACCATTTTTATGGTGTGTTTTTTTTGTTTGTTTGGCTTCTTTCACTCATCATTATGTTTGTGAAATGCATCTATGTTTTTGTGCATAGCAGTAGTTTGTCCTTTTTATTGTATTTTATTGTGTGAATATATTATTTTATTCAGTCTCTCTCTCTCTCTTTTTTAAGATTTTATTTATTTTTAGAGAGAGGAGCAGAGAGGGAGAAAGAGAGAAACGTCAGTGTGTGGTTGTCTCTCACGTACCCCCCACCAGGAACCTGGCCCACAACCCAGGCATGTGCCCTGACTGGGAATCGAACCAGCAACCCTTTGGTTTGCAGGCCAGGGCTCATCCACTGAGCCACACCAGCCAGTGCTATTCATTCTCTCTTTGATAACATTTGGGTTGTTCCCTTACTGTCTTTTGTATATTGCTTTGTTTTATATGTATGTATTTTGAAAGTATCATTTCCATGTTTACAGCTGAGGCAACTGAGGCTCAGAGAAGTTAGGTGATTTGCAGGAGGTCACACAGCAAATGATCGGAGCCAGGATTGACTCCACATCCTGAGTTTTGCACCTCAACTGCAGAGGACTCCCTGCGAGTGAGGGATTGCCCTGGATGCCCAAAAGACCTGATCAGTGATGCAGTGTGGGAGTTCTGTGGGTTTTTTTTTAAAAATTTATTTACTAATTTTTAGAGAAAAGAAGGGAGAGAGAAAGAGATAGAAGCATTGACTTTTCCACCTATTCATGCATTCATTGGTTGATTCCTGTATGTGCCCTGTCCAGGGATCAAACCCATAACCCTGGCGTAGCAGGACAACGCTCCAACAAACTGAGCTCTCCAGCCAGGACTTTGGGAACTCTGTGTTTGACGTGAGCCTGTTTTCACCCTCCCAGGCAGCAGTCACAAATACCTGGCAGATCCTTGTACATCCATTGTCCTGGTCAATGGACCCAGGGCTCATGGGCCCAGTCTCTGTCCCTCCCCAAGCGAGGCAGAGCAGGGTGTGGAGTCACCAGGTAGGCAGACGTAGGCCAGCCGCACTGTTGGATGGCTTCAGGTGGGCTCCCAGCCACATGTGTCCACATCCTACCTCAGTGGTTTGTCTTTCTCTGCATACACTCTATGATATGACTTACATTTTTCTCTAAGTCAATTACTTTTTAAACAATTTCAGTTATTTTTTAAAAAATCTGTTTTTCAAATAGCTAATACAGGCATCTGATACATTATTCAAAAAGTATGAAGAGCTATTGCCTTGATTGGTGTGCATCAGTTGGTTGGACATTGTTCCACAAAGCCAAAGGCCATCGGTTCGATTCCTGGTCAGAGCACATGCATGGGTTGTGGGTTTGGTCCCTAGTCGGGGTGCATACAAGAGGCAACCCATGGATGGTTATCGGCAGGGAGCGGGGGCAGTATGGGGAAAAGGTACAGGGAATAAGAAACATAAATGGTAGGTACAAAGTAGACACGGGGAGGGTAAGAAGGAATAAGAAATGGAGAAACCAAAGAACTTATATGTACACCCCATGGACATGAACTAAGGTGGGGGAATGCTGGTGGGAGGTGGGTGCAGGGTGGAGGGGGATAAAGGGAAGAAGAAAAATGGGACACCTGTAATAGCGTAATCAATAAAATACACTTTAAAAAAACTTAAAAAAAGAAACCAATGAACTTTTTCCAAAGTGGCTATACCATTTTAGATTTCTACCAGCAATGTTTGAGACTTCCTATTTTTCCACATTCTTGTCAGTCTTTGTTCATGTCTGAAGTTTTGTTTTGTTTTTTAACAACAATTCTAGGGGTATAAAAATGGCATCTCCTTGTGATTTTAATTTGCATTCATTAATGACTAATGATATCAGGCATCTTTTCATGCGCATATTGGCAATATCTTGGTGAAATGTTTATTGAAATCTTTTGTCTTAATATTGAGTGTAAAGAGTTCTTTGTGTATTTTGGATAGAAATTCTTTTTTTTTAATTTATTTTTAGAAAGAGGGGAAGGGAGGAAGAGAGGGAGGAAAACATCGAAGTGCAATCGGTTGCCTCTTGCACACCCCCAGCTGCAGACCTAGCCCGAAACCCAGGCATGTGCCCTGAGTGGGAATCACACTGGCAACTTTTTGGCTTCCAGTCAGGTGCTCAATCCACTGAACCACACCAGCCAGGGGAGAAAAAACCCAAACATGAGTTTTGCACATATTTTCTCCCTGTCTGTCACTCATTTTTTTAAATTTATTTTTGTTTTTATGTTTGATTTTAGAGAGAGGGGAAGGGAGGGAGAAGGAGAGGTAGAGAAACTTGATGTGAGAGAGAAATATTGATTGGCTGCCTTCTGCTTGTGCCCTGACTGGGGACCAAACCTGCAACTCAGGCATGTGCTCAAACCAGACACCTTCTGATTTGTGGGATGATGCCCAACCTACTGAGACACACCAGCAGGGGCTCTGTCACTTGTTTCATTTTTTAAAAGATTTTATTTGTTTATTTTTAGACAGAGGGGAAGGGAGGGAGAAGAAAGAGAAACATAGATGTGTGGTTGCCTCTTGTGTACCCCCCATCGGGGGCCTGGCCCACAACCCAAGCATGTTCCCTGACTGGGGATCGAATGAGCGACCCTTTGGTTTGCAAGCAGGTACTCAATCCACTGAGCCATGTGTTTCATTTTCTTAAGGGAGTCTTTAATAAAAGGTTATTGAAGTAAAGCTCATGTAACATAATATTAACCATTTAAAACCCAGTAATTTATTAATGGTATCTTTTGAAGCACAAAATTTTTGAATTTTGGAGATCTAACATCTCAATTTTTTCTTGGATGTCAATTTATAGATAATACTTTTTGTTAGGGTGGTTGGTGACAAGGGCTGTGAAAGAATTCACAAAGAGAAGAAAGTGCAGAGTAAAGGTTTTATTTTTACTTTTCCAAGGGAGGAAAAGGGCTAGGTGTGGAGAAATGCACCAGCACCGGCACCAGCACTGAGGTGTTAGGGCTTTGAGTTTTTATCCAGTGATGGGGTGATTGTAGAGCGGGATGTTTCAGTTGGGCTGCAACTCGTTTCGATGTTATCTTTGGGTGCAGGGTCCGGTGGTCGCTGAGGTCTGATATGTCTGTTCGGTAAGTTCCTGGGGCCTCTGAGCCTTCAGATGTCTTCAGTAACTCTAGTCCTGAGGATAAAGAACAATTGGGGTCAGTTATGCTTTATAGGGTCCAGCTAGCTCTGGGAAAGAGGGCCTGAGAAAGTGGCTTTTGTTCTATTACTTTTGCTGTCATATTTAACAAACCTTTGCCTAACCCAAGGTCTTAAAGATTTTCCCCCAATATCTTCTTCTAAAAATTTTAGTTTGATTCTTCTCTTTAGGTTTCTGATCCATTTTGAGTTATTTTTTGTATATGGTGTGAAATAGGGGTATAAGTTCATCTTTATACATGTGGATATTTTGACATATGTATTTATTTAACTTTAAAAGTTTTTGTATTTATTTGAGACAGAGAAAAAAACATCAATTTGTTGTTATATTTATTTATGCATTCAAAGGTTGATTCTTGTGTGTGTCCTAACCAGGGATTGAACCCACAACCTTGGTATATCGGAACTATGCTCTAACAAATTGAGCTACCTGCCCAGGATTATTTTTAATTTTGATAGAGATGGCCAAATTGTTTTCCCACCATACAACTGGCATCACAATAGTGAGCAGTGAGCCTAGCTGTTTCTCACACCCTTGGTAACACACCTGAGATATCAAACTTTTTGTTCTTGGTCAATCTAATAGTGAAAGCGTAGCATCTCAAGAGTTTTAATTTGCTAAGGTCTTTAGCCACATCTTAAGCATTATCTGCAAAATGATCAGTTCAATGTATAATATTAGCTACATAATGTTTCAATATACAAACTAAAAAACACAACTACCGAGATAAAAAAGTTACCATACAATTTACCAAAATAATCACAGATAAAATGATATACTGCCTGGGATTTGCTTCCAAATAAGGTATCACTGGAGGTGTGGATGAAAACCATTTGTTCCTGAGTTGATACTTGAAGCTGGGTGGAGCTGGAGATTCATTATACTATTCTTTTTCTTTTTTTAGAGGTCTTTAAAATTTTTCATAATGAAAAGGTTTTTTTTTTTTTTTCCTGGCTGGTGTAGCTTAGTGGATTGAGCGCGGACTGCGAACCAGGCATCGCAGGTTCGATTCCCAGTCAGGGCACATGCCTAGGTTGCAGGCCATGTCTCCCAGCAACCGTACATTGATGTTTCTCTCTCTCTCTCTCTCCCTCCCTTCCCTCTCTAAAAATAAATAAATAAAATCTTTAAAAAACAAAAGGTTTTTTTAAATGGCCATTGATTGCACCACCTAAAATCATCTTGTGTACATTCATTAATGCACAAGTCCTTAGGAGATATTGGCTTAAAGGTTAAGAAAAAGGGCTCTGAATTCAGACTGACCAAGTTTGAGTCTTGCTTCCACCAGTTACTGGCTGATCTCAGGTAAGTCATCAAACTTCTCTGGGACACAGTTGCCTAATCTGAAAAATAAAGAGCTAACCTTAATCAAACACTTACAATGGTTCTGTGCTATGTTAATGTTTTCTCATTTTATCCTCCCTACAACCTTCAAGGTTCAAAGTATTATTATTAGTCTTGTTTTGCAGATGAGGAAACAGCTTGAATGCAGATGACTGGACCATTTGATCTTGAGTGACCCGCCTCTCCTCCAAGTTTAGAAGATCCTCATGGATTAGAAATGAGGTCACACATCCCTTTGTATTTCAAATTATACTTCTTGCAACCTCAGGAGATGTTTACCTGAATCAAAGATGAGTTCTAAGATTCTCAGGAGCATTTCCAGTCTGACACACCTTCCCACATTGCATATTGCATAAGGTGACCTGAATGCTTTTCACTTGATTCTGTATTTGCAGGCATGACTTAAACTTATTTTTTAAAAAGATTTTATTTACTTATTTTTAGTGGGAGAAGGAAGGGAGAAAGTGAGGGAGAGAAACATCAATGTATGATTGCCTCTCACATGCCCCCTACTGGGGACGTTGCCTACAGCCCATCCATGTGCCCTGACTGGGAATGGAACCAGCAACCCTTTGGTTCACAGGCCAGCACTCAATCTGCTGAGCCACACCAGCCAGGGCTTTTTTTTTTTAAGTGATACAGATTTTGGTTGAGATAGACATTTCCAGTGAAAACTATAGGCAAGAAAGGATTCTGATCTGCAATCTGTAGAGATGGACCCATGGGTCTTTCCTAAGGGAAGGACACTTTAGGTTTGAAAGCCAGAACAGAGGGAACTGAGGATCATGAGCCGGACTAGAAGTACTGCCATGCTGTTTATTTTCTAAGAGAGTTCCGCAGTTCTGCACTTGCCCATCTAACTGTCATTTCTCCCAAATACTGCAGGAGGAGGGGCTGAGAGCACCTTATGGCTATTTATTTATGTGAATTTTAAAATTTATTAAAAAGCTGTCAATCTGAACAAGATGTAAGATTTATTTTAAACAACATTTACAGGAAATCAGCCAAAAAGGCAGAGTGCACGTTATGTTTCTCTATGTTAGAAAGTAGCTAGGGGAAGAGAAGAAGAAGAAGAAGAAGAAGAAGAAGGAGGAGGAGGAGGAGGAGGAGGAGGAGGAGGAGGAGGAGAAGAAAGAAAGAAAGAAAGAAAGAAAGAAAGAAAGAAAGAAAGAAAGAAAGAAAGAAAGAAAGAAAGAAAGAAAGAAAGAAAGAAAGAAAGAAAGAAAGAAAGAAGCTAGAAAGGCAACCTGGGAGACCATGTGCTAACCTGGGAAGGCTCTGCACAGCCTCTGAGTTCCTGAATTCTAAACTCCGTGTACAAAAGGCCATTTGGAATGTGTATCGAAACCCTCTAGCCAAAACCAGTTTTTCAAATCTGAAGGCCTCTAAAAAGCTGGGTTTTGATAGCTTCAAAATATGGAATCTGTGCCGACCTTGGTCCCTGTGGAAGTATGGCAGTGTTCTGGCCTGCAACCCAGGCATGTGCCCTGACTGGGAATCGAACTGGCAATCCTTTGGTTCACAGGCTGGGGCTCAGTCCACTGAACCATACCAGCCAGGGCAGTACCTTTGTTTTCTTACATGTAATTTATTTCAGGTATTATATTTAGGTCTTTGATCCACGTTTAGCCAATTTTTGTGTATGGTGACAATTAGCAACCTTGTTTCATTCGTTTGCATGTAGCTTTTCAGTTTCCCCAGCACCATTTATCAAAGAGGCTTTCTTTTCTTTACTGTATGTTTTTGGCTCCTTTGTCAAAAATTTAATTCTCCATATACGTGTGGGTTTCTTTCTGGGATCTCAATTCTGTACGTGTTTTTCTGCCCATACCATGGTATTTTGATTATAGTCACTTTGTAGTATAATTTAAAGTCAGGGAATATGTGTGATACCACTGGCTTTGTTCCTTTTTTTTCAAGATTGCTTTGGTTATTTGGAGTCTTTTGTGTTTCCATGCAAATCTGATGACTTTCTGTTCTATTTCTTTAAAAAACATCATTGGGATTTTGATGGGGATTGCATTTAATCTGTGTATTGCTTTGGGTGTTATGTCCATTTTAACTATGTTGATTCTTCCAATCAATGAACATGAAATATCTTTCCATTTCTTTGTGTCTTCAATTTCTTTTAATCATGTCTTGTAGTTTTCAGTGTATAGATCCTTCACATCCTTGATTAAGTTTATTTCTAGTTGTTTTATTATATTTTTTGCAATTGCAAATGGATTTTTTTTCTTTTCTTTTTCTGAAGTTTCATTGTTAGCATATAGGAACACAATGGATTTTTGTACATTGATTTTTAAAATTTTAATTCTTATTTATTTCTTTGTTTATTTAATTGATTGATTTTAGAGAGAGAGAAAGAGATGAAGGGGGAGAGAGAGAGAAAATCAATTTGTTGTTCCACTTACTCATTTATGCATTCATTCGTTGATTCTTGTATGTGCCCTGACTGGGGATCAAACTGACAACCTTGGCATATTGGGGAAACACTCTAAACAACTGAGCAAACGGGCCAGGGCTGTATACTAATTTTGTATTCTGTAACTTTGCTGTATTTGTTTATTGTTTCTAATAGTTTTTTGGTAGAGTGTTCACGGTTTTTTATGTAAAGAATCATGTCACCCTGATCTGTGTGACTGAGTTGGTTGGACATCACCCCACAAAGCAAAAAGTTGCTGGGTTGATTCCTCGTCAGGGCACATGCTTGGGTTGTGGGCTCAGTCCCCCGTTGTGGCATGTGTGAGTGGCAACCAACAGATGTTTCTCTCCCTTTCTCCCTTCCCTATCTCTGAAAATAAATAAATAAAATCTTTAAAAAAGAGAGAATCATGTCAACTGCAGAAAGTGACAATTTTACTTCTGCATTCCTAATTTGGATGCCTTTTGTTTCTTTCTCTTGCCTGATTGCTCTGGCCAGGACTTTTAATACTATGCTGAATAATAGTGATGAGAGTGTTCTTGTTCCTTATCTCGGAGGAAAAGCTTTCAGTTTTTCACCATTGAGTATGATAGTAGCTGAGGGTTTGTCATATATGGCCTTCACTGGGTTTTTCAATCATAAATGGATTTGGTGTCTTGTCCAGTGTTTTTTCTGCATCTATTGATATGATCATATCAGTATCATTTATTTTGTTAATGTGGTGTATCACATTGATTCATTTGCAGATGTTGAACTATCCTCATGCCCATGGAAAGAACCCCACTTAATTGTGATATATTATCTTCTTAATGAGTTGTTGTCAATATTTATTTATTTTATTTATTTTAGAGAGAGGAGGAAGGAGGGAGAAAGAGAGGGTCGAAAAAACATCGACATGAGAGAGAAACATCGATAGGTTGCCTCTCTCACACAACCCGCCGGGATGAGGATGAAACCACAACCTAGGCATGTGCCCCGACTGGAAAGGAACTGATGACCTTTTGCTTTGCCGGGTGACACCCAACCAACCCACACCAGCCAGAGTGATTTGGCACATATATATTGATGTGCTGTGTCTTCTTGATGTATTGTCCCCTTGATTATTATAAAATGTCCATTTTTTTCTCATTACCTTTTCTATCTTGAAATCTATTTGTCAGGTATAAGTACAGCTATACCGGCTTTGAGAATACATTTTAAATATATTTTATTGCTTATGCTATTACATTGTCCCATTTCCCCCTTCACTCCCCTCCACCCCCTCTCCTACACACATTCCCCCCCTTTAGTTCATGTCCATGTGTCATAAATTTTTTAGCTTCTACATTTCCCATACTATTCTTGCCCTACCCCTATTTTTACTTACCATTTATGCTACGTATTCTCCATATCTTTTCCCCCTTTCCTCCTCCCACTCCCCTGTTGCTAACCCTCCATGTGATCTCCATTTCTGTGGGTCTGTTCCTGTTCTAGTTGTTTGCTTAGTTTCTTTTTGTTTTCATTTTAGGTGTGGTTGTTAATAATTGTGAGTTTGCTGTCATTTTACTATACATGTTTTTTTATCTTCTTTTTCTTAGATAAGTCCCTTTAACATTTCATAAAATAAGGGCTTGGTGATGATGAACTCCTTTAACTTTACCTTATCTAAGAAGCACCTTATCTGCCCTTCCATTCTAAATGAAAGCTTTGCTGGATAGAGCAATCTGGGATGTAGGTCCTTCCCTTTCATGACTTGGAATACTTCTTTCCAGCCCCTTCTTGCCTATAAGGTCTCTTTTGAGAAATCAGCTGATAGTCTGATGGGAACTCTTTTGTAGGTGACTGTCTCCTTATCTCTTGCTGCTTCTAGGATTCTGTCTTTCATTTTTACCTTGGCTAATGTAATTATGATGTGCCTTGGTGTGTTCCTCCTTGGGTCCAACTTCTTTGGGACTCTTGGCGCTTCTTGGACTTCCTGGAAGTCTATTTTCTTTGCCAGATTGGGGAAGTTCTCCTTTATTATTTGTTCAAGTAACTTTTCCACTGATTGCTCTTTCTCTTCTCCTTCTGGTACCCCTATAATTTGGATGTTGGATCATTTAAAGATGTCCTGGAGGTTCCTAAGCCTCTCCTCATTTTTTTGAATTCTTATTTCTTCATTCTTTTCTGTTTGGTTGTTTCTTTCTTCCTTCTGATCCACTCTATTGTTTTGCGTCCTAGTTTCCTTCCCATCACTATTGGTTCCCTGTGCATTTTCCTTCATTTCTCTTATTGTAGCCTTCATTTGCTCATCTAATTTGAGACCAAAATCAACCAATTCTGTGAGCATCTTGATCACCAGTGCTTTGAACTGTACATCTGATAGGTTGGCTATCTCTCAGTGGCTTAAAAGTACTGATTGTGGAGCTTTAAATTCTGTTTGAGCCATCTTTACCTCCCCCCCTTTGGTCTGGTCGCACCTGTTACATATGAGGGGCGGAGCATTGGGTGTTCACCAGGGCAGGACACCCCAGTCGCTGGGTTGTGACATTGTATGTGGGGGTGGGGTCCGAGAGGGAACAATGGCGCTTGCTCGGCTCCCCGTCAGACCTCAGTCCCTTCCGCCGCTTCCCTAAGGAAACTGGGCCCCCCTGGTGCCAATTCCCATGTGGGTGGGCTTGTGCACACTGTGGGACTTTCCAACGACCTCTCCTGTGAGGCTGGGAGTCTCTCTCTGTGCCTGAACCCCCACAGGTGTTTTCAATCAATGTCCCAAGGCTCTATTTCCCAGCGCTGTGATCCTGGGTTGCGTGCAGTGCCTTGCTTCACAATTCCCGCCTTGCTGGGTCTGCCATTTGCCACCCCTCGGCCGGGGTCTGCCAGCTGCTGCTTGCACGCTTAGGGTCCACCCACTGTGGTCTTGCATGTCCCGGATGCCTTATGCATCTGGTCCCAACGCTCTCTGCTCTCTGCACTGTGACCTGCGCCCAGCTGCCCCACTCCACCCCTCCAACTGGTCTGGATGAATGTGTCTATTTTAACTTCTTGGTTGCCTGACTTCCATACTATTAAATTTTCTGTCAGTTCTGGTTGTTATTCTATTTCTAAATTGTTGTTGTCCCTATCTTGGTTGTGTAAGGAGGCACAGTGTGTCTACCTATTCCTCCATCTTGGCCAGTAGTCTGAGAATACATTCTTAATGGAACAAACATTGTTTGGAGGTGAAGAGGATATTTATAAAAACTTTTTAATGTAAAAACACAGGTATTCATACAGTGAATAGATACACACTATATTTATGATATTAAAATTTCACATGGGGAGGCCCCTGGCTTAGGTAGGTCAGTTGGTTAGAGTGTCATCCTGATGTGCCAAAGTTGTGGGTTTGATCCCTGGTCAGGACGCATGCAAGAATCGACCAATGAAGCCCTGGCTGGTGTGGATCAGTGGACTGAGCACCGGCCTGTGAACCAAAGGGTCACCAGTTTGATTCCCAGTTAGGGCACATGCCTGGGTTGCAGGCCAGGTCCCCAGTAGGGGGCATGTGAGAAGCAACCACACATTGATGTTTCTATCTCTCTCTTTCTCCCTCCTTCCCCTTCTCTAAAAATAAATAAATAAAATCTTAAAAAAAAAAGAATCAACCAATGAATGCATAAATAAAGTGGAATAACAAATCAATGTTTCTCTCTCTCCCTCAAAAATCTAAAAAAATAAAAGTTTTAATATGTTATGGGGGGAATGATTAGGGAAAAAGTGTCTAAAGATGTTCCTTAGAGAGATGATTTAAAAAAAAAAAGCTGAACACTTGTTAGAATGGCTGTCATCAACAAAGGAACCTCGTGCACTGTTGGTGGGAATGTGGATTGGTGCGGTCACTATGGAAAACAGTATGGAGGGTGCTCAATAAATTTAAAAAATTGAACTGTCCTATTACCCATGGATTCCACTTCTGGCTACACATTGGAAGAAACCCAAAAATGCTAACTTGAAAGAGTATGTGGACCTCTATGTTTATTGCAGTGTCATTTACAATAGTTAACATATGGAAACTACTCAGGTGCCCATCAATAGACAAGTGGATAAAAAAATTTTGGTGCATATATATAATGGATACTACTTGGTCATGAAAAACAATGAAATCTTACCACTTGTGACAGCATGGATTGACCTAGAGGGCATTATGCTTAGTGAAATAAGTCAATCAGAGAAAGACAAATACCGTACAGATGTACTTATATATGGAATCTAAGGAACAAAATAAGTGAACAAACCAAACTGAAACAGACTCATAGACACAGAGAACAGACTGATGGTGTCCAAAGGTGACAGAGGTTGGAGACATGAGTGAGAAAGTGAACAGATTAAGAAGTACAAACTGGTGGTTACAAACTAGTCACAGGGATGTAAAGTAGAGCAGGGAATATAGTCCATAATATTGTAATAATTAAGTATGGTATCAGGTGGGTACTTGAAATATGGGTGGGGGGGACCCATTACCACTTTGCAAAGTATATGACTGTCTAATCACTATACTGTACACCTAAAACTAATAGAAAATAACATTGAATATAAACTAATAGGAAATTATTGAGTGTAAACTGTAATTGGAAAATAATTTTGAGAAACAATGCCCTATGGCAGTGATTCTCCAGATGTGGTCCTTGATTAAAAATGTACATTTTCAGACCCACCCCAGGGGGACCTACTGAATTGGAAATTATGGGGGTGGAGGTCAGCAATCTACTGTTTAACAAATCCTCCAGGTGATTCTGGTGGGCACTAAAGTCTGAGAATGACTGCCCTAGAGAACCTTCATGGCATACAGGTCTAGGAATCCATCCATATCTTTAACAAAGTCTCCTAAGACATATTTCAGGAAACATTAACATGGAGGATTTAAAAGTACTTTGAAAAGTGTGAGTGACTTTCCAGGTGGTAAAAGGTTATTTTTATTAGAAGGAAACATGCTAAACAATAATAACAAAGGTCACTAATTACTAAGCACTTACTTGTGTTTCTGAGTGTAATTGCACAGTATATTCATTCTCACAAAGAACCCATGCAGGAAGTTAAGAGGATGGACTCTGAAGCCAGATGACCTGATTTATGCAACTGTAAAGTGAGGATAATGAGGGTACTTCCCTCGTAGATTTGTTGTGAGAATTTAACAAGTTTATTGATCAGCTCTTAGAACATCTGCCAGGTTGTGTAAGCTATTTTCATCATCCCTAAGTGCACCTTGTAAAAGATAGATTTGAACCCGATCAATGTTAGCCCAGGAGTGTACTATAATCCAGTGTTTTTCAAACCGTGATCCTCCACCAGTAGCACACCTCAGAGCTTGTTAGAAATGCAAATTGTTACAATAGAACCCATCCCAGATCTATTGAATTAGAAACTCTCGGGGTGGGGTCCAGCGGTCTAAGATTTATCAAGTCCTTCAGGTGATTTTGATTCACACTGTAGTTTGGGGACCACAGCTACAGACTTTAGAGATTGTGCTGTTGGTGGGGGTGGGGGTTAAAACAAAAGCCTAGAGATGTTGGGAGCAACTCGAGAGACCCTCTCACCTGGGAAGGCAAGCAAGCATCGTCCACTAGACCCCTGCCAGTTCTGGAGGGCAGCAGACTAGTGCGCAAGGCCTTCTGGGGATTGTAGTGAGAATCGGTCCAAACCCGGAGGCGCCTGCGCATTGGCCGCCAACTCGCTCTAGTCGCTGTAGTTGGGGCTCCGTACTGGCTGCCATCTTAGTCGAGGGACTGAAGAGTCGCCGCCGCCCCGAGTCCCGGTAAACACCCACTGGCGGACTGGGGGCAGTTCTCGGGAGAGGGGGGAAAAGAGTCTCGGAGGAGAAAGTGGAATGGAGAAATGTATCACGCAAGCCGGGACCGGGAGCCGCGGCTGCTCCCTCTTCCCTCAGAGCCGGTGCCCGTTGGGGGCGCGGAGACCTCTGGCTAGTGGCTGCGGCCGGGTTGGGGGTGGGACGGCCGGACGCACCGAAGGGCCACCGTCGGGCTGAGACTCTGGAACTTCTTGGCGGCCCGCGAGCGCCAAGTTATGAGAGGGATGGGCGCTGGCGAGAACCGTCAAGGTCCAGCCCCGCGCCCCGCAGTCCTACCCCGGGCCACCCTCTCGCGGCCCAGCCTTAACGCGGGGTCCGGCTGCAGCGGTCGGCGCGGGCGACGTGGCCCTTTAAGGGGCGGTGGCTGGGCCCACCTGCCACCCGGCTGGTCTTCCCGAGACTTTTTGGAGCCCACAGTTGTGAGGGGGGCCTAGCACAGCGGCTGCTTCCCCTTGTTTCCGTGTTTCCTCCCTCCATTGTCCTCCAGCTTGGTGGTCCCGGCCCGGGCGCCCTCCTTGGTGCCCGCTTCTACCGCGGCCCCGCTGGCGCCTCCCGGTGCTAGGTTTTGCAGACGTGGAACTGTCACTGTCCTCCCTCCTCAAAGTGCCCTTTTCTTTAATAGAGAAAAGAAATGAGTATCCGTGAACGTATTCTAAGGGCCAAAACAGGATGAGGGCATTGAGTTGGTGAGGAACTCAAGTTTTTAGACTTAGTTCCTAGTCGCGATTTACAGAGATAAAACACGGTCTGTCCGCCGAGGTTGGGCCTGAAGTTAGAGATGTAACCAGGTGAACTTGCAAACTACCCGAAATTCATGATTCCCCAGTAACAACTCAACCTTTTTTCTTGGTTGTATTCTATCTTAATGTTACATTTTATTGGGGGGAGTGAGGGGTGGGGAGGGAAGAATGGAATTTTTCTTTGAAAATGACTGAGGTACTGGAGTCAGCCACCTATCACTACACTAATTTGGGGTCTCTGACATCTATTCCTAATGCAAATTGATCTTATGGAAGTATGTAAAGGTTGTATGCATTTCTACCCTCAAAATCGGCCAAGGGTTTTTACTCAGCCAAAATAATGTTCTTGTGGCAGATCTGGTGAGAAAGCCTGCATTGTGTATTCATGGGTTTACTGACTTAATTTTTAATATTTAGATATGAAAGTGGACATTCAACCACTTTTTTGAACAATGAATGTAAATTTTGGGGATGTGTGTCAAAAAGGAATTCCTTCATCTTCAGCATGAGCTGGGTCAACAAAAATGTGACATGAAAACAAAAGGAAAACCAAGTGAAGAATACTTCCCTAGTGTATTCTAGTGTAAATCATTTCTGCATTCCTTAAACACACACACACACACACACACCCCTACACCTACACCTACACCTACCTTTACACCTACTGGAAGAGAGAGACAAACAAGTAGTACCCACATTTGACCATTAGAATAATTAGGGGAACTTTTTAAAAGTAGAAAATCCAAGGTTTCATCTCCTGAGATTGATTTAGTACCCCTGGGTTGGACCTGCAGAATTTCATTTTAAAACATGCCTCAAGCAGTTGTGATAACTTGGGGAACCACTGAGGCAAACAACACTGTGGATATAACAAGGACAACTCAAAAAGCTTTGAGATAGAAGAGGAAGTGACCAGTTCTGTCTGAGGTTGCCAGAAGCGTAAGCAGGACCTGCCCATGCACCTAATATGGGTCTTATTGATAGATGATGAGTAAGTGTGATAGGGATGGGGAAAGGGAAGAACAGGGCAGGCAGAGGAAGCATGTTAATGCTTTGTTAGTGCAGAGGATTGTGGAAGAAAAAAGTTTCAGGGAACAGAGAGTGGAGTGGAGAAGGAGAGCATATGAGATGTGAGGCCAGAAAGGTACAAGGAGACAATTATATGAAAAGTTGTAAGTATAATGCTAAAAATCTTGAGTTATATGTTGTTAGCAGTAAATATCAAATTTTAAATAAGGAAGTGATATGAATACATGTGTGTTTTGGAAAGATGGCTCTGATAAGTGAAAGGATGGAAGAGTGGCTATTGTAGAGGTCTAGGTGAGAGGTGAAGTCTTGACCTTGGAGAGAGGCTGTAGGGATGATCAGAGGGTTGGGTTTATTTCTTTACTGGTGCAATATTGTTGACATAATTTTGGATGATGATTTTCTTTTTTAGGGCCAGTCTGGGTAAAGGGCTCCTTTTCTGTCAAAAAACAAAAAGCAAAACAAACTCAAATGTAAATAATATTGTCAGGCTATATAGATTAATGGTATTGGAATATATTGTTTATTAGCATCTTTCAAAAATTAGAAAGAACCAGATTGGGTTCAGTTTAGAGGAGAACTTGGATTTTAGACTGAAATTTGTAACTGTCAACATTATTGATTTAAGCCTGTTAGAAGTGTTTTTCTTCCACCCTCAGAAACTTGGTATTAGAAATTTAGAGGTTGCATAGATTATCTAGTCCACAGTGGCAAATATATTTTGTTTTATGGGCCAACTCTGCTTTGAAGTAGCTTCTAGAAGTAATGTGTTGAGAAAGGATTTTTGTCATATGGGTTCTCCGGGAAAGTGAATTATGATTGATTGGTGATGCCTGCTGTGGACATAGTTCTCTAGTGGGAGGAATATGTACCACGTATATGCTAGTCTTAGACTAGTCCATCCTTTTAGTTTTCTGGGGTTTTTTGTTTGTCTTTTTAAATAAAGTCCTAAGCAGGTTAAATTATTTACCTAAAACTAGTTAAGAATCAGAGCTAGGAGTAGAACCAAATTTTGTAACTTTTTGTGGGTTATTCTCCAGTGTACCAAGATGGATGTGTGCTACTAAAGAGCTTTTGGTATTAGACCAAAAGAAAAAAGAAAGGTTTTCTAGTCTCTGCCTCTTGACTGTTTAGGCAAGAGTTCAACAACAAACTTTAGCCTAGAAGTAAGTTTTGTTGTATTCATTCTGGCTTAAGAAATTTGTGTTAGTACCGATAAGAATTAGTTAACTGTTTTTTTTATTACTTTCTTATTTTTTGTCTCTCAATTTTGGCTTTTGGAGACTGGTTTCCTTTATACAAGTTAAGGCAAAAGTGTATACAGGGTTTGTTTTTTTTTTTTTTTCCTGTATTTATAGTACCTAGTCAAATTCTGGGCTCATAATAAGCGCTTAGTAAAGGCGTGTTGATTTTTGTGGCTGTAAATGATCCTGGCGCTAAGTCAATATAAATTAGCACGGGGGGTGTTGCGGAGTTGAATCGCAGTATTCTCTGGTTGGGAGGTTGGCACTCAGCTAAAAATGTTCGGTTGGAAACTAGCCTCACAACTAGAAGTGCATAGTTAACCAGAAGCTTTTTCTGCTTCTGTCCTTCTTCAGTCTAGCAGTGTACTGACTGCCCTTGGAAAACTGCTGCTAGCTCGGCTCTTTTGCTTCTTTTCAGAACTGACTGTAGTCAGATCCTTGGACTGGTTTTTTAATCCTCCTATTCCTAGGAGCTTCCAGATTGCAGGGACTGTCCTTAGGGTGACTAGCAGTAGAATATGTGTTTATATGGCTACTCTCATTTTTGCCATATAGCCATCTTACCCAGAATATCCCACTATGGATGAGTCTCCTGTCTGCCCTGTGAACAATGATCTATCCAGTGAACCTTTAAAAAATACTGTGCTGTCAGATTCCCAAGGTCATTACTAATTTGATGCATTTAACCATAGAAGCAATGCGTTAATGGACCCTTTTTCCCCTTTCAGGTAACATGCATTTAATAGTGGCCTTCTGGAGACAACACCTTAACCCAAAGAAGTGACTCGTGACTTGAACGGTGAGAACTTCAGGTATGATGGCTTACCTGTGAGAGAGATTACGGCACAGGAATGGTGCAGAGGGTGAGCCTTGGTCATGTAACTGCTGTGGAAGGCATGGCGAGAGAGCACTGTTAATGCTGGCTATATCAGTTGGTTTAAAAAATAGTTTCTACCTAGATCTGAAACCCAACGTCTCCTCTATAGGAATTAGCATGTGATCCACACTGTGCTCTTTTTTTCTTTTAAAGATTTTATTTATTTATTTATTCATAGAGGGGAAGGGGGGAGAAAAAGGAGAGAAAGACAAATGTGTAGTTGCTTCTCGCACACTTGGCCTGCAACCCAGGCATATGCCCTGACTGGGAATCGAACTGGTGATTCTTTGGTTCACATGCCTGCACCCAGTCCACTGAGCTACACCAGCCGAGGTCACATGGTGCTCTTAATATGGCCCTCTGACGTTTCTGTTTTTCTAGCTTCCTTAGATATACACATACTTTTCCCATTTGTGCTGTTTTATAAACATCTTTGTATACTTGTCTAGGCATTTGCATGTGTATGGTAAACAAGCGCAGGAATTAAAAAGGCAGCAACATGGTGCAGTGGAAAAAAATGGAGCATTTGGAAAGATCAGGTCTGGGTTCTCATTTGATTTTTGCCACTGACAAACTGACTTTTCACAAATTACTTAATCTTGCTGAGACTCAGTTTATATTTCTGAAATAGATGTATTTTTATCTGCATCCCTGACATTGTAAGGATCAAATAAAGTAATACATATTAAATCTGTAGAAAACAGGAGTTTGCAACTGAAGACATCTAGATCTACAGAGGGGGGAAGTTGGCAATAATAGTCAAAAAGAAAATATGAAGACAGGACAGATTCACTTTAAAAGATCAGGAGAGAGGAA
The DNA here is from genome assembly GCA_004024845.1 of Tonatia bakeri. Taxonomy (NCBI): domain Eukaryota; kingdom Metazoa; phylum Chordata; class Mammalia; order Chiroptera; family Phyllostomidae; genus Tonatia; species Tonatia bakeri. The sequence continues at coordinate 89,248 of PVIA01005566.1, forward strand.
AGGAAGACCACTGGATTAAAAGAAGTAGAACATATAAAAAGACAGCAGTAAGAGAACGGGGAGTGAGTGAAGTAGAGCAGATGAATTGGCAGGTAAGGAAGCTGAGTAAGAAGAGAGTAGTCCCTTTCCCTTGCCTAAACTCTACCTTTCTGTTTGTTGTCATTACCACGTCCCTTCACATAAATGTTCTTGTCTCCACTATAAACATCAATATTTATTACTCAGTAATCTTTAGGAACCTCTGTTTATTTTATTTGTTAACTAATTACCAAGGCTGTGATTTGCTTATTATGGTGTCCCAGTACTATAATCAAACCTGTGCTTAATCTGTTCTTTTTTATAATTGTGGAGAGAAAACAAGAAGATGATGGGATGCTTTGTGAGAGATACTAGGAAGAAGAATGAGTAAGAAGAAAAGTAGAAATGGTGAAAGGAAGAATTCTTAGAATCTGACAGTGAAAGGAAAGACATGAACATGAAAAGTATATATGTAGAGAAAAAAAAGGGAGGGAAAGGAGATGGTGTTATCTGCAGTAAAGAAGCATGGCCGCTTTCATTTATTTAATGGTGATGTAATATCTCACAAAAACTTACATTCTGGGAAAGATCATTCTCCATACCAAATTTCTTTAAAATATTTCTAAAAGTATCCATTTCATTCTGAGCTCACAAAGTACTTCTCTGTGGAAAGAAAACTGGGCGAACATTCAGAAGACCTGGGTTCTAGCTTTGGGTTGCTTGTTACTTAAATTCTGTGATCTTGGGCAATTCACTTAAATCTCTGTGGGCCTCTGTTTCCTCACTTGTTTATTGAAAGTATTAAACATGATCTCTCAGGTTCCTTCCAGCTCACTCTTTGATTATACTTAGTACTTCCTGTACTAGTTCACTAACTTTTTAGGGCTTTGTTGATAACACAGTATAGGACTAGTTTCAGAAATATCTCATAGTAGCACTTCATAATATCCAGTGCTTTATAATTGAGAAGCATTTTAAGCTCTATTTTGAACATGAGTAGAAAGAGACTTGTAGGGAACCCAGGTAAAGAAATGTTAAGTTTGTAATATTCAGTAAGCATTCATTGAGCTCCTGTTGTGCTAAGTCCCAGAGGTTGCTTAATATAAAACCCTTGCCTCAAGGATTTTCTGTTTTTGTCAGGAAAACACACTTACCCTTAATTATTGTAAAAAGCAAGATGATATAATAAGGATTGCATTGAATTGCAGTTTAAGATATTAACTTTGGCTTTCTTGTTTCTAACATAATTGAATGTATGTTAGGTGCTGCTTTATGCTAGGCATTACAGGGACTCATGATGAAAAAGCAGTCCCTGCCCTAAAGAAACTTGCATTTTATTTCATGTCTACAAACTGTCTACCCTGATAGATAGAAAAAGAAGTTTTGTACATGGAGCTTATCTCACTCCAGAAATGCCTAATAACATACATGCTTTCTGAGAGAATGCAGTTTATTGGATTCTGTAACCCTTTCTCTGTCAATTACAGAGAATTTTTTTTCTTGTAAAATAAGGAAAAAATCCATAAATGACATCTGCATTTAGGTGAACTTTGGTTTACTACTTAGTCATTTGTGCAAAGAAAGAGTAGACTCTAAAATTTAGTCTTTTGATTCTTTGTTTCAGAGGATCAGTTTAGTTGGTCACAGAGGAAAGGATTCTAGTCTTAAGGAATCATATAGGGATTAACAGTGTATGCTAGAGTTAGATTGTCTGATTTTGAATTTTGGCTCTACCATGTATTGGCAGTATGACTTTGACCAAGTTGCTTCTCTGAGCTTTAGTTTCTTCATTTGTTGTAAATTAGGAATAGTAAAAGCATATGTCCATAGTGTTGTGTGAATTAAATGAGATAATGTGTATTTTCTTAGGGTCCTTTTTTTGTTTTTAAGATTTTATTTATTTATTTATTTATTTATTTATTTATTTATTTTTAGAGAGAAGGGAAGGGAGGGAGAAGAGGAGAGAAACATCAGTGTGTGGTTGCCTCTTGCGCACCCCCTACTGGGGACCTGGCCTACATCCCAGGCATGTACCTTGACTGGGAATCGAACTGGTAAACCCTTTGATTCGTAGGCTGGCACTCAATCCACTGAGCCATACCAGCCAGGGCAGAGTCCTTTTTTTAAAAAAAAGTATATTTTATTGATTATGCTATTATACTCCCAGTTTTCTCCCTTTGCCTCCCTCCCCCTGGTGCCCCCCCTTCCCTGCAGCAATCCCCCCAGTTAGTTTGTGTCCATGGGTTGTGTGTGTTAGTTCTTTGGCATCTGCATTTCCTATACTATTCTTAACACCCCCTGTCTGTTTTCTTCCAACCAATTATACTTCTTAATCCCTGCACCATTTCCCCCATTCTCTCCTTTCCCCATCCTAGCTGATAACCCTACAAATCATCTCCATACCTGTGATTCTGTTCCTGTTTTGTTTTTTTGCTTCATTTTTCTTTAAATTATATTTTATTGATTATGCAATTACAGTTGTCTTTCTCCTTGTGCCCCCGACTCCCTCAGGCAATACTCCCACCATTGTTCATGTCCATGGGTCATACATATAAGTTCTTTGGCTATTCCTTTTCCTATACTGTACTTCACATCCCCATGGCTATTCTGTAATTACCTATTTGTACTTCTTAATCCCCTTACCTTTTTACCCATTCTCCTGTCCCTTGCTCCCATCTGTCAACCCTCTGGTAGCTAACTTCTTATCTCTTGCTGCTTTTAAGAGTCTCTCTTTATTTTTAACCTTAGGCCTTTTAATTATGAAGTGTTTTGGAGTGGCCCTCTTTGCGTCCATCATAATTGGGACTCTCTGTGTTTCCTGGACTTGCAAGTCTATTTCCTTCCCCAGATTAGGGAAGTTTTCTTTATCTTTTTCAGATAGATTTCCAATTTCTCGCTCTTTCTCTTCTCCATCTGATACCCCTATGATGTGAATATTGGACCTCTTGAAGTTGTCCCAGAGGTTGTTTATGTTATCCTCATTTTTTGGGGGGATTATTTCTTCTTCTTCTTGTTCTGATTGGTTATTTTTGCCTGCCTTATCTTCCAAATCATTGATTTTATTCTGGGCTTCATCCACTCTACTATTGTTTCCGTATAAATTGTTCTTTATTTCAATTAGTCCACAGGTGGCAAACACAAGACCCACGGGCTGAATCTGGCCCTCCACCTTGTTTTATCTGGCCCAGCACCTTGTTTCTACCTGGCAGCAGCACCAAGTTCTCGCTTAACTGTTAAGGAGTAGTTACATTTATACAGTCCTAAAATTACATTCGGCCCTTTGAAGGCAACTGTGAGACTGATGTGGCCCCCAGTTAAACTGAATTTGATACCCCTGAATTAGTCTATCCTTTGTTTCTGACTGTGTCTTTTTTATGCTGCCGAGGTTTTCACTAATTTTCTTGAGCATCCTTATAACCAGTGTTTCGAACTTTGCATTTCATGTACAGTTTATCTGCATTTCATTTAGCTCTTTTCGTGAAGTTTTGATCTTTCATTTGGGCCATGTTTCTTTGTCTCCTCGTTTTGGCAGCCTCCCTGTGTTTGTTTCTATGTATTAGGTAGAGCTGCTTTGACTTGGTGTCTTGGTAGTGTGGCCCAATGTAGTAGGTGTCCTATAGGGTCCAGTGGTATAGCCTTCCCTATCAGCCAAGCTGGGTACTTGAGGTGCACCCTTTGTGTGAGCTGAGTGCAACCTCCTCTTGCAGTTGAGCCTTGGTTGCTGTTGGCAGATCAATGGGAGGGATTTATCCAGGCCAGTCAGCTGCAAGGACTGGCTGTGACCACTGATCACCAACCTCCGCCCTCTGTGGAGGATCAGCTGTGCAGGGGCAGGGTGATTGTACTCTGAACGTGGTTGTAGCTGTCCACTGGGTGCACTGGCCCTGGGGATTCCCAGGTGGTGCAGGCCAAGGTCAGCCGCCACATGTTTTTCCCGTTGGGGCACCCTGCCTGAGCTGTAAAACAATCTGAGATGGTTGCTACTTATGCTGTGCTTAGAGATTCCCAGGTGAAGCCAAGCTATGAATCTCATATGGCTGCCACTAGGGCTCACTGAAGCCAGTAGGATTTAGGAGCCCAGACCAGCTGTTCTTACGGAAAAGGAGCTTGGTTGGGCCTGCAAGTTGGGTGGGGTAGAGCCTTTGGGCACCTCCAAGGTGGGTCAAACAGTGTTAGGCAGGTTGATGGAATCTCAGATACGGCACCAGCTTGCCAGCTCTGTGTGGGACAGGATTTAGCAAAGGGACAGTGGCCTCTGCTCACCCTCATGCCAGACACCAGTTTCTCCCTGTTTGCCACTAGTGCCTTTCAAGCTGCCTCTCTGGTGCTGGAGCTCAGAGGGAATGAGTCTGAGTGGGTGAGTCTGTGTGTGGGTTCTTTAAGAGGAACTGCTTGGGGCTCCAGTGGTTTCTTTCACCGACTCAATTCCCACTGATTTTTGCAGCCAGGAGTTTTGGGGACTTATGTTTTTGGCACTGGATCCCTGGGCTGGGGGGCCTGGTGTGGGTGTGGAACTCCTTGCTCCTGATATATCTCTCTGGAATTTTTATCCACTGTATGTAGATGTGGCTCCTGCCTGTTCGGCATCTGCACCCCTCCTACCGTTCCGGATGGATGTGGCTTCTTTAATTCCGTAATTGTCAGACTTCCATTCAACTTGATTTCTGACATTCCTGAGTGATGGTAGTTCTATATTTTAGTTGTAATTTTGATGTGGTTGTGTGAAGAAGCGAGCCATGTCTGCCTATGCCACCATCTTCAAAAAGATTTCATTTCTCTGTTTTTTCTTTTTGATTCCGTTGTTGATAGTTGTGAATGTGTTGCCTTTTTAATGTTCATGGTTTTGATCTCTGTCTTAAATAAGTCCCTTTAACATTTCATGTAATAATGGCTTGGTGATGATGAACTCCTTTAGTTTTACCTTTGTTGGGAAGCACTTTATCTCCCCTTCCATTCTAAATGATAGCTTTGCTGGATAAAGTAATCTAGGTTATAGGTCCTTGCTTTTCATGACTGTGAATACTTCTTGGCAATCCCTTCTTACCTGCAAAGTTTCTTTTGAGAAATCAACCAACAGTCTTATGGGAACTCCTTTGTAGGCAACTGTCTCCTTTTCTCTTGCTGCTTTTAAGATTCTCTCCTTATCTTTAACTTTTGGCATTTTAATTATGGTGTATGTTGGTGTGGTCCTCTTTGGGTCCAACTTGTTTGGGACTCTGTGATTCTTAGACTTGTATGTTTATTTCCTTCACCAAATTAGGGAAGTTTTCTTTAATTATTTTTCAAATGAGTTTTTAGTTTCTTGTTCTTCCTCTTCTCCTTGCACCCCTGTGATAGGATGTTGGTACATTTAAAGTTGTCCCAGAGGTTCCTAAGCCTGTCATTTGTTTTGAATTCTTGTTTCTTCTTTCTGTTCTGGTTGAATGGGCCCTCCCCACACACAGAGCCACAAAGTCACCCCACCCTAGCAAATACCTGAGGCTCCACTCCATACAACTTAACAAGTGCCCTAAGTCAGAGAGTCAAAGCGTCAAAGCAGATCTACCTAATATACAGAAACAAACACAGGGAGGCTGCCAATTTAAGGAGACAAAGAAACATGGCCCAAATATGGCCTGGTTTTTACAGGCAGAGGTAATGGGGATTTATCTTCCTGATGCTGGAACCCTTGGCTGCGTGGTCTGGCCTGGGGCTGGCATTGCTTGCTCCCAAGGTGTCCTTTGCTCCCAAGGTATCCCTCCTGGTTTTTATCCACTACACATGAATGTGAGACTGTCCTTTCTACTACTGCCACCTCTCTTTGCCACACTGTGTCTCTTTCCATGTCTGTGACTCTGCCCCTCCTACCTGTCTGGATGAATGTGGTTTCTTTAAATCCTTGGTTGTCAGACTTCCATACAGCTAGATTTCCATACAGCTAGATTTTCTGACACTTCTGGGTGATACTTGTTTTGAGATCTGGTTGCCATTCCTTCTCTGGTTGTGCGAGGAGGCGAAGTGTGTCTACCTACATCTCAATTTTGGCCAAAAGTCTGAGATAAAGAATATTTTTGTACAATAGTTAGCTCAAAATAAGCGTGAAATGTTAATTACTATTATTGTTATTTTTGTCATTATTATCATTACCACCAACTTTGTCATTCTTGAAATTACTGTCAATTTATTCATTCAGTAAGCTTATCCAGGGTGAGCCTTATAAATTCAAAAGCCAGTAAGGGCTAGACGAACACTTTAAATAGTAAAGATAGATTATATGGGGACTGAAGTGAATGAGGGAATTTATGTCTCTCCAATGGGACAACTGTTAGGCAGCTTTGATTCACTGTTCTTTTTCCCTTTTTAAAATTTATTGATTTTGGAGAGAGAGATGAACATAGAAACTGAGATACATCCATTTATTGTTCCACTTATTTATGTATTAATTGGTCAGTTCTTGTATGTGCCCTGACTGGAGATTGAACATACAACCTTGGTGTATCAGGTCCATGCTCTAACTAACTTAATTACTCGACCAGGGCTCTTGCTCATTTTGTTTTTAATTGAGGTAAAATTCACCATTTTAACCATTTAAAAATATATACTTCAGTGTTGGTTTACTATTGATCTAGTGGGGAGTATAGATTGCATGTGGTCTAAACATCTTAACTTTCTTTCTGAAGAGAAGCTCAAAATTCAGTTTTTGTAAGAACTCTTTATTTTATTTTATTGTTTTTTAAATAAAGATTTTATTTATTTATTTATTTTCAGAGAGGGAAGGGAGGGAGACATAGAGAGAGAGAGAGAGAGAGAGACATCAATGTGCGGTCGCTGGGGGACATGGCCTGCAACCTAGGCATGTGCCCTGACTGGGAATCGAACCTGCGATGCCTGGTTCGCAGCCCGCGCTCAATCCACTGAGCTACACCAGCCAGGGCCAGAACTCTTTATTTTTAAATGTTGGCAACTTATAAATTCGTAATATAAACACTGTGGGCCAAACAAATCACCACTGTGGGCTGAATTTATCTTGCGGGTTACCACTTCGCAACCTCTGATCTGGGGCTTGATTTTTTGCAGCATGACCCATATTCCCGGCCCTCTGGGAAGAAAGTCTTTAGCCACATAAAGATTTGAGACAGTTCAAGTAATATCTCAAAGCAGTTTAGGGCTATAAGAGGGGTATGTAGAATAATTATTAAGGCAGAGAGAAAAAGTGAAGTTATTTAAGACTGGGATTCATAATGGGTAAGGGCGAAGAGGCAAGAATGAACTTGAGGTGGTGGAAGTGCAGAGAATAGATTAGTTGGAATTCAGGTCAGTCTGAAGGGGTTTTGTGTGGGCCTGGTAATAGGAGAAAGTTGGGAAGAATTAAGAGACCTTCTTATTTGGGGATAACCTTAAGTCCTATTGGCTGACAAATTTAAATGGGATTTTATGAAGATTCATTTGGTAATATTGAGGTCTACAATATTTACTAGGGTTGGTGGGGTCTGGAGGCCAGGAGACCAGACCAAGGAGGTGGTAGTGGGAATACAAAGGAAGGGACAAAGCTTGCATTTGGGTTACCTTGCGTCACTGGAACCCTACAGTAGATAAAGAGGGCTAATTTTGAAAGATTTTTTTCCTATTCATTTTGTAAAAACAGGGGTATGTGAGGATAACACTGTGTGGACAGGCTATTCCTCTTCTTTCATGTTGTGTTTCTTGCTTTATCACACTCTGAGCGCCAGCACACTCCTTAAAGATGGATCACATATGTAGTCTTACGATTTTCCACTTTGTACAAGTGGAATAGAAAGACAAGTAAGTTTTTACATGCTATACAAATGGTTGAAGGTTAATTAGCAGTATAATTAAATATAAATGCTGCCAGTCTCTGTCAGACAGTTTTATAAAGTGTACAGATGAATTAGGTAAAACGTGGATCTTTATCTACAAATATGCATTTAGTGTTTTTTTGTTTTGTTTTATGAGACTAGGATTTGGAAAGATTATAGTTTTGAAAAATGGTGTAATATGATGGTTTTAAAGCATGGGATTTGGATTGCCAGCTCCAGCAATGTACTGTAAACATAGATACTCTGACCTTCATTTTTTTCCCTCTGAAAAATGGGTATAATTTCTACTTCCCACAGTTGTCATGAGACTGCACATTAAAAAATGTTCACTATATGATAGCTATTATTAGTAACCTTGTTTTTAAAAAAGAAAAAGGAAGTATCAAAGTTGTTCAACTGGTTATCACATTTCTAGTTTTTGGATTTTTGGTAATTTCAGTTAACCCCTGTTAAGTTTCATTAAACTCATTTATATGTGGAATTTTTGTATCTACTGAGTTTTGGAAACAATGAAAAATGGTTTGGTCATGGAAAAAATGTAGAATTTTGCAGCAGATACTTGATACAGTAATTAATTTATGATTCAGAATGTTTAAAGAAACTGATAAATATTGTAGAAAGGTGGAAGATGTTAATTCTGTATAACATGAGAAAGTGATTTTTAGGATTTTTTCACCAGGCTGTTTGTTCTGTTTCTTCATCATGAAAATTTTTTTGACATACACAGAAAGTTATTCCTTATTTTTGGCTAAAATGAAAAATGTAGTGTTGTAAGTAGTTTTTGTTGTTGTTGTTGTTTAGTAAGTAAATTGAAAAAAATAGTGTTAGATATAGCCTGAGTATAAAGAATGTTGGAATGCTGACTGGTGTGGCTCAGTGGATTGAGTGCTGGCCTGAGAACCTCAAAGTCAAATGTTCGATTCCCCATCAAGGCACATGCCTGGGTTGCAGGCCAGGTCCCAGGTTGTAGGCCAGGTTGGGGGTATGTGAAAGACTACTGATTGATGTTTCTGCCAGCACATGGATGTTTCCTTCCCTCCCTTCCTTCTTCCCTTCTCTCTCTATAAATAAATAAATAAAATGTAAGAAAAATAAAATAAAAGAATATTTGAGATACAGTAACATTTCCCTCATTGATGAATAAGAATACTAAACTGAGCCTCTGAAAAGTACACAAAAGTTGCTGCCATTATAGAGATGTAACAATAGCATCAAATTGAGCTAAATATCATTTAAAGAGAAGGGATTTGTTTTTGCTTTTGCTTTTTTTTTTTTTGAGTCACTACCTAACCTAGTTTTTGGAGTTCATTTGTCTTGAACATTAAAAGGGATTTTCAGATTTAATTATAGATCTGCTTTGGAAGTGGGAAGGAAAAGGACATGGGGACATGGGATAGGGATTAGCTGCATTTGCTTCAGTGAAATGTCAGTAGTTAAGGGGAAATCCCAGGCTTTTTTTGTTCTTGAATTTTTTGGAGGAAAGATATTTACTATCGGTCTTAATTAAAAACTATATTTTATGTATATTGAAATGTGCAGAATGTAACTCTACTCCTCCTTTTCATTGTCCAGAATGTTGCTGACATTTAATTGTAGTCATCTTCTCCCCCTTTGTCTTTGCCCTTAAGGGTTTATACTTTTTTATTCCTTTACTTCATTTTGCCAGGCTTTCATGAGGGAATGAAGGAGTACATAAACCATATGAATTGATGCTTTCTTCTCTAAGGGACAAAGAAAATGATGAACTTATCTGTCCTGATTATTACTTTGTTTGTTTCTTATTGTAAAATATATGTACATAAAATTTACTACTTGAACCATTTTTAAGTGTTTGGTTCAGTAAAATTAAGTATATTCACATTGTTTTTTACCACTATGCATTTCCAGAACTTTTTTGTCATTCCAAACTGAAACTGTTACCGTTAAACAGTAATTAACAACCTTCTACCCCAGTTGCTGGTAACTACTGTGCTACTTTTTTCTCTATGTAGAATGAGACTATTTAAGATACCTAATGTTAGTGGAATCATACATTTTTCCTTTGTGTCTGGCTTATTTCATTTAATGTAATGTCTTCAAGAAGATTTTTGTAGCATGTATCAAAATTTCATTTCTTTTTAAGTCTGAATATTATTCCATTTTATGTATATGCCACGTCTTGTTTGTCCATTCACCTGTTGATGGACATTTGGATTATTTCCACTTTTGGGCCATTTTTTTTTTTGAATAATGATGCTATGAATGTGGGTGTCCAAATATTTCTTTGTGTCCTTTTTAATTCATTTAGGTGTTTTCCTAGAAGTGGAATTGCTAGATCATGTAGTAATGCAGGTTAATTTTTTGAGCAACCACCATACATAGTTTTCCACAGCAGCTGTACCATTTTATATTTCTACCAGCAGTGCGCAAGAGTTTCCGTTTTCCACACCCATGTCAACATTTGTTGTTTCCTGTTTCTTGATATCTCACTGTGGTTTTGCTCTGCATTTTTCTGCTGAGCACTTTTTATGTTCTTTTTACTGTATATCTGTAGAGAAATGTCTACGTAAGTCCTTTGCCCATTTTTATTTTTATGTAAATTTAAAAAATTTATTGATTTTTTTAAGCGAGAGAAAGGGAGGGAGAGTCAGAGAGAGAGAGAGAGAGACAAAAACACCAGTTTGCTGTTCTACTTATTCATGCATTCGTTGGTTGCTTCTTGAATGTGCCCTGACTAGAATCGATCTGCAACCTTGATTTATTGGGAGATGCTCTAGGAATTTAGCTATCTGGCTTGGGCCTTTTGCCCATTTTTTAAATTGTTTTATTTGATTTTTTGACGTCTTAATAATTTTCTAGGCTGCTGTCCGTATCTTTTCTGCGCCTGGTTCTACTGCTGGTCCTTCTCCTTCCCTATTGTTGACAAAGTTGCTGGAACCATTCTCAATATATAGTCCTTTGGTAAATTTTTGATAAGAGGTTACAAGTGAAGGTTGTTTGGGGCAAGACCTTCATTACATATTTTTTAAGTTTTGAATTTCTCTGTTCTTCTCTTTTAACCATTTACTTGGTGGGGTAAACATTTGTAAAGGATTAAGCCTTTATGCAAGGAAGTGTCCCTGTGTCATTTAAATTTACTTTAGAGAAGGAAAATACACGATCTTATTAAAAGAAATTTGATTCTTGCTGTTGTTACTGTTTCCCTAAGAAACTATAAGTCAGCCTGAGGCATTCAGACAAGGGTTTTACCATTCATAATTCTGAGGAGAAAAAATTTGTTTCAGTCATGTCAGTGATTCACTTCTTAACATGATTTCATTGTGTGATAAGTTTTGAGACTGTGGTATTTGTTAGGGTTTTTGTCTTTGTCCGGAGAGGGTTGGAGTGATCCTAGACTCAACATACTTTAATAATTTTGATAAGGACTAAACTGAATAAGTTCAAATATAGCAATAAGAGGTTTTTATTTGTTTCTCTTTTATCTTTTTTGGCTCTTTTATGGAACCATGGTTTTAAATCATGAAATTAACACTAAGCAAGGCTAGAGATCTCAGTTTTTTTTGGCATAGCTTATCTTCTGACCTTGAATGGTCCATTTTGATTGGGTTGTTTGCCTTATTTTTGAGTTGTAAGGGTTTTTTGGGGGGAGGTGTGAATTCTGGACATAAATCCTTTATCGGATATGCGACTTACAAAATATATTTTCCCAGCCTTTTGCTTGTCTTTTTTAAAATTATGTTTTATTGTTTATGCTATTATAGTTGTTCCAGTTTTTCTGCCTTTTAATAGTGTCTTTTGAAGAGTGAAAGTTTCTTATTTGACAAGCTTAATTTCTCATTTTTTTTTCTGTTGTGAGTGGTACTTTTGGTGTTATATGTACCAAAAACCATATGAATTGATGCTTTTCATCTCTATGTTATATGTAAGAATTCTTTGTCTAGCCCTGGCTGATGTGGCTCAGTGGATTGAGTGCTGGCCTGTGAACCGAAGGATTGCTGGTTCAATTCCTGGTCAGGGCACATGCCTGGGTTGCCGGCCAGATCCCCCAGTGGGGGTGTGCAAGAGGCAACCTTCTCTCACACATCAATGTTTCTCTCTCCCTCTCTCTTTCTCTCCCTTCCCTATCTCTAAAATATAAATAAATAAAATCTAAAAAAAAAGAATTCTTTGCCAAATTAGGCAATTCATTTAACTTTCCTTGATTTCAATTTGTTTACCTGTAAGAACAAAAAGAATGTGTGTTGTATTTTGCCCTCTTTGGAATAATGTTTTTATTGAGTTCCTTTTTAGATTCAGTTGAGGTAGAGGGAGTAGTCTTGGAGTAAAATAAATAGTAAGGGGAAAGTATGCAGACCCAATTTTTTTTGGAGTGTAAAGTTGGCTCTGCTTTCATAATCCTATTTGTTTCTTAATGGGTAAGTGGTAATTTGTCCCATCTTTTCTCCCCCCACTATTTAGGGCTCTCAGTGTAAATGACTCTCTCTTTGATTTTTTTTCCTGGTTTTAAATACTATCTGAATAACAATTTTAAAAAATTCCTTTTTAGTAAAAATGCATACATTTGTTTCTAATGTGTGCATAGGTTACTCAGTAACTTACTAGTATTGACACCAAATTTACTTGATAGTTCTTAAGTGTTTAGAAATTATACGAGAAGGCTTGCTGGAAGGTTGGGGATAGAGGACATCAGGGTCTTATATTTTGAGAATTCATGGATATTGAGAGATGGTCAGAAACAAGAATGTTTTAGGAATCAGGAAATTAAACTTTACATGTAATGAGGTGGTATATTATTACACAGCATTGTTTACAAAAGAGCAATATTTGTAGTAGCACACCAGTAGTTATATTTATTGTGGCATGTCAAATCCTTTAAACTCGAGCAGTAAGTAATGAAAGCTGAGAAACAACTTGTAACAGTAGTTAATATTAAAACATTTGTTGGAAAGCTATTTGGGAGAACAGGGAAAAAATTGACTTCTGGAGTACTGGGTACAGAGTTCAAACCAGCAAATGAATGCTAAAAGTTAAGTTCTGGTGCCAATTTCCTTAAACTTTGTTTTCATACTATTGAACTTTGAATGTTGTACCTTCCTGTTTTTCTCTTTGAATAAGATAATCATCTCTATGCATATTCTTTACAATCCATGCTGATACACTTGGTTGAAAAATGGGAAAGGAGCTTTCAATGAATGACATGTGATGTTCAGAGCCAAGGTGTCACTGTTGGGGGGAGAGAGGATGGTCCATATCCTGCCTCCCTGTTAAGGTAACTTTTTCCAGTAAATAGGAAAGCAACTTTTCTCCATCATGTGTGGGTTTGAGTTCATTCCCTCCTCTTTTGTTGAGAAATTAAGTTATGGAAATATGTATTTATTTACTTTCTACCTCAACCCAAAGAACTCTTAGTCGCTATGATGATACCTTCAGCAACCCCATATACCAAGGTCAGCTCCTTTGCTCTCACTAGTGGAGAACAGGATCTCAAAACATTGTTCCTTCTAGTCAGTCTTTGTTACTATGGCCTTAGGGAACAGAATCTAGTTTTCAACCCCACTGGGTATTGGTGGCTACTGGTTGCATACACAAGAACCATCATTAACTCTGTGGTTTCACTTCCAACTGGATTTAAGCTGGAATCCATTCTTCACAGTAGTGGCTGGTGAATGATGACAGATTTTTCAAAACAGGTCCTTTGACACGCAACTCTTTGACTTGAGTCATGGTTTGGGAACATGGCTGAGTGGTGGTCCTATTCAAAGGAGACTACTCAGTATTTACAGTTCCATTTATGCTTCTGTATTTTAATAAGGCTGTTTGAAGGTTTGACTTCATTAGGTTTTAGCTCTTTGAATACCAGTGTGTACTTGAGCTCTGAACTTTGTACTTATGTTTTAATAACCAGTTTTTCTTCTCATCAGTTTTTTATGTTATCTGAAATGTCTTTTTGGTGGCTTTTAAGGAAATATAGGCCTTATTAAATTATTGAAAGGTCTTTTAGGTCAAAGTAGATGTGGCCTATAAAAATAGCTGATTGTTAGATATGTTATTTTTGAAAATAAACCAAGTAAATTTCATAATATTCTATTTAATAATTTATAAATAGGATACATATTTTTAAAATAAGGCCAGAAAAGTGTTTGTCTCTTTGTTGTTTATGGGTCAGGATGTTACTGAAATAGTCTTTTGAAATATGTCTCTCTTTTGACATTTTTCTCTCCACTGCCTTTCAGGAAGATGTTAACATTAGTTTTTACCTCTGGCAATGTTTTAGCACATTTTTTTCTACATTAGATATTCTTTTTTTTTTTAAAGATTTTATATATTTATTTTAGAGAGAGGGGGAAGGGAGGGAGAAAGAGCGGGAGTGAAACACAATGTGTGGTTGCCTCTAGCACACCCCATACTGGGGACATGGCCTGCAACCCAGGCATGTGCCCTGACTGGGAATCAAACTGGCAATGCTTTGGTTCACAGGTCTGCACTCAATCCACTGAGCTACACCAGCTATGGCTACATTAGATATTCTGTCTGTCATGTTTTTATAGTGTGATAGTAAACATTACTCAAAATAAATTATATAAAACTGTTAAGAATTGACCCTATTTTGTTCTTTTGTAACTGACAAGCTAATAGATAATAGCTTATTTCAACATTACATCTTATCTTAGATTCAAACTGATACCTTCATTGGTTCAAGTCACAGTGGTTTATTAGGTGAAAACACCTAGTAAACCGTACCACTGTACTTGATTGTGAAGACTTTTTAAAAAATCACTTAAAAATCAATTATTTCCATATGAAATTCATGCAGAGGCATTTACCTCTGTCTCTGTTATGAATTTTAAAGCTGTAGATGGAGGTAAAGTTGAAATGGCTTTAAAAATTGGGTGTTGGCCACACATCCTGGCCAGCTGAGTGATCCTGCTGAGTCTGTGGCCAAGACCTTACCAAAATGCCGTCTCAAATGGAACATGCCATGGAAATCATGATGTTCACATTTTACAAATTTGCTGGGGTTAAAGGCTACGTTACAAAGGAGGACCTGAGAGTACTTATGGAAAAGGAGTTCCCTGGATTTTTGGAAGATCAAAGAGACCGTCTGGCAGTAGACAAAATAATCAAGGACCTGGACCAGTGCTGAAAGGGCAGAGTGGGCTTTCAGAACTTCTGTTCACTAATTACTGGGCTCCCCATTGCATGCAGTGACTATTTTGTATTAGGGAAAGAAGTGGGTAGCACTGAGCAGCTATTTCTGCCCTGATAAAGAGTTCTCCAAATTGGTTGCTTAAGGAATTTTTGCCCCACAGCTTCCCCCTATATAAAGTTTTCATGAGCAGATTGGGACCCTGAGAAAAAATGTACAAGTAAAATCCTACCCTCATTTGAGAAGAGAAAGAGAAGTCAACTAAAACTAGATAGGTTTTGATTTTTGTATTACTTTCATCCTCTTGCCCTCAGTAAACAAATTTATTTTTTAGTCCCCTTCCTCCCCCCCAAAATGGAGTGTTAGGAGGAGGGTAGAAAAGGTGAAAGTAGGATAGATTGTAAGATGAAAGGGACATCAGGAAAGAAAGGTTAATCTAACAGTGAGCTGTGGAGGTAGAAAGGAGGAGCTAGAAATGGGTCTCCTCAAGATAAAGAAACTAAGTCAGTTTTCTTTTTGTTGTAGAAACTAAATTAACAGCATTTTTTTGGTCATTCATACTGGGAATGCATTTTTTAAAAAATTATTTTATTGATTTGAGAGAGAGAGAGAGAGAGGAAGCAGGGGAAGGGAGGGAAAGAGATTTGTTGTGCTACCCATATATGCATTCACGTTTGATTCTTGTATGTGTCCTGACCTCAGATCCAACCTGCAACCTTGGCGTATTGGGACAATGCTCTAACCAACTAAACTACCTGGCCAGGTCAGGGAATACTCTCTCTCTCTCTCTCTCTTTTTTTTTGGTCAAGTTTATTGAGATATAATTTACACATAATAAAATTAATTCTTTTCAAGTATACAGGTCTTTGAATTTTGATAAACACTTTACTTGTGCTCCTTTGCAGTCATTCATCTCTTCCCAGTCCTACCCTCTAGGAAGCACTGATGTGTTTTCTTCCCAATAACTTGGTCTTTTCCAGAGTGTCATAAATAGGATCATAGGGTATATTAGTTTCCTAGGGCTGCTGTAACAGATTACTACAACCAAGGTACCTTCTTCTTCTTTTTTTAAAGATTTTATTTATTTATTTTTTAGAGAGGGGAAGAGGAAGAGAGAACTATTGATCGGTTGCCTCTTGTACATGCCCTGACTGGGGACTGAACTCACAATCCAGGCATGTGCCCTGACTGGAATCAAACCAGCAACCTTTTCCTTTGCAGAATGACACCCAATCAACTGAGCCACACTGGTCAAGGCTAGGTAGTTTCAGAAACTATAACATCTTTATTGTCTCACAGTTTAGGTGTCCAAATGGCCAAAATAAGGTGTCATCAGGGTTGGAAACTCTGAGAGGGAGAATCTGTTCCATGACCATACTAGTTTCTGATGGTTGCCTGTAATCATGGGCATTCCTTGGCTTCTGTGCACATCTCTCCAGTCTCTGCCTCCATTTTTCAAGTGGTATTCTGCCTGTATGTCATCACATCATTTTTACTGTGTGCATGTCTCTGTGTTCAGATTTTCTTCTTATAAGGATACCAGTCATTGAATTAGGCCTCACCCTAGTACAGTTGGACCTTATCCTAAATTGATTGCATCTGCAAAGCCCTGTAAGGCCAAATAAGGTCACATTCAGAGGTTCCAGGTAGACATGAATTTGCGGAGAGACACTGTTCAACCCATATTAATACATGGGTATGTAGTCTTTAAAAATATTTTAAAGGTTAACTTTAAAAATTATATAATAAAATCGACCTTTTTTGGACATGCAGTTGCATGAATTTTAACACGTGTATAGATTCTTAAAACCAACTCTACAACCAGGATGCAGAACAGTTCTAATACACCAGAAACTTTCCTTGTACTGCTTTTTTGTAGACATACCCACCCTCTACTCTTAGCCTCTGACAGCTACAGATTTGTTCTCCCTTTTGGAAACTGTCACATAAATGGAAAACACGTACCTTTTTGACACTGGGTTTCACTCAGACACAGCATGTTACCTTTGAGATTCCTTCAAATTTTTGCATGTATCAGTACTTTTTGCTTTTTATTGCTGAGTGGTATTCTAGTGTATGAATGTACCACAGTTTATGGTTTACCTGTTGAGCTACTGTAAACATTTTTGTACAGGTTTTATGTGGATATAGTGCTTTTTGTTTGTTTTTCATTCCTCACGGGGGATACATTTATTGATTTGAGAAAGAAAGAAGCATTGATTGGTTGCCTCCCATTTGTGCCCTGACTGGAGACTGGGGACAGAACCTGAAACCTGAGTATGTGCCCTAATCAGGAATTGAACCTGTGAACTTTCTGTGCACGGGACGATGCTCCATCCAACGTAGCCACATGGACCAGAACTGGACATAGTGTGTGTGTGTTTGTTTTTGAACAGAATATGAATTTTTAACTTTTTAAAATATATAGATTTTATTATGTTATTACAGTTGTCCCATTTTTCCCCCTTTGTTCTCCTCAGCCCTGCACACCCCTTCCCACCCACATTCCCCCCCTTTTGTTCATGTCCATGAGTCGTACATATAAGTTCTTTGGCTTCTACATTTCCTATACTATGCTTAATCTCCCCCTGTCTATTTTCTACCTACCATTTATGCTACTTATTCTCTGCACCTTTTCCCCCTCTATCCCCCTACCACTCCCCCACTGATAACCATCCATGTGATCTCCATTTCTGTGATTCTGTTACTGTTCTAGGTGTTTGCTTAGTTTGGTTTTTTTTTTAGGTTCGGTTGCTAATAGCTGTGAGTTTGTCATTTTGGTGTTCGTATTTTTGATCTTAACATTTCATATAAAAAGGGCTTGGTGATGATGAACTCCTTTAACTTGACCTTATCTGGGAAGTACTTTATCTGCCCTTCTATTCTAAATAATAGCTTCGCTGGATAGAGTAATCTTGGATGTAGATCCTTCCCTTTCATGACTTGGAATACTTCTTTTCAGCCCTTTCTTGCCTTCAAGGTTTCTTTTAAGAAATCAGCTGATAGTCTAATGGGAACTCCTTTGTAGGGAACTGTCTCCTTTTCTCTTGCTGCTTTTAAGATTCTCTCCTTATCTTTAATCTTGGCTAAGTCATCCTGCTCTCCATATATGAATCTGTCCCCATTTTCCTTGTTAGGTCAGTTCATTAGATTACACATATGAGTGAAATCATATGGTATTTGTCTTTCTCTGACTGGTTTATTTCACCTAGCATAATGTTCTGTAGGCCCATCCATACTGTTGCAAAGGGTAAAATTTTCTTCTCTTTTTTTTGTGGCCAAGTAGTAGTCTGTTGTATAAATGTCCCATAGTTTTATCCACTCACCTACTGATAGACACTTGGGCTGCTATCTTATCTTGGTGATTATAAATAACACTGCAGTGAACATAGTGGTGCTTATGTTCTTTCAAATTAGTGTTTTGGGTTCCTTCAGATATATCCCCAGAAGTAGGATTGCTGGGTCAAAGGCAGATCCATTTTTAATTTTTTTAGCTATCTCCATACTGCTTTCCACAGTGCCTGCATGAATCTGCATTCCCAGCAACAGTGCAAAAGGGTTCCTCTTTCTCCACATCCTCTCCAACACTTACTGTTTGTTGATTTAGTGATGATAGCCATTGTGACAGGTGTGAGGTGATATCTTGTTGTGGTTTTAATTTGCATTTCTCTGATGATTAGTGACATTGAGCATCTTTTCATATGTCTGTTGGCCATCTGTATGTCCTCTTTGGAGAAGTGGCTATTCAGGTCCTTTGCCAATTTTTAAATTAGGTTGTTAGTTTTTATATTGTTGAGTTTTGTAGGTACTTAATAAATTTTGGATATTAACCCCCTCTCAGTTATACTAGGAAGTTTGTTCATTCTCCTACTCTGTAGATTATTTTTTTATTTTGTTGATGATTTCCTTTGCTGTGAAAAACCTTTATAGTTTGATGTAGTCCCATTTGTTTATTTTTTTTCTTTTGTTTCCCTTGCCTGCATAGATATATCCAATAAAATACTGCTAGAGTGATATCTGAGATTTTGCTGCCTATGTTTTCTTCTATGATTTTCATGGTTTTGGGTCTAACATTTAAGTCTTTGATCCATTTTGAATTTATTTTTGTGTATAGTGTAAGAAGGTGGTCTAGTTTCATTTTTCTCCACATATCTGACCAGTTTTCTCAACACCATTTATTGAATAAACTATCTTTAGCCCACTGTATGCACTTGCTTATTCTTTCAAATATTAATTGACTATAAATGTGTGGGTTTATTTCTGGGCTCTCCATTCTGTTCCATTGATCTGTCTGTTTTTATGTCAGTTCCATGCAGTTTTGATTACTATGGCCTTATAGTATAGTTTGATATTAGATAGCATGATTCCTCAAACTTTGTTCTTTTCAGGATTGCTGGGTTTTGTGGGATTTTGTGGTTCCATATAAATTTTTGAAATAATTATTCTGGTTCTCTGAAAGACGTCATTGGAATCTTGATAGGAATTGCATTGAATCTATAGATTGCTTTGGGTAGTGTGGACCTTTTAATGATGTTAAGTCTTCCTATCCATGAACATGATATGTGCTTCCATTTACTTGTATCTTCTATTTCTTTCTTCAGTGTCTTATAATTTTCTGAGTACAGGTCTTTTACATCCTTGGTTAGGTTTATTCTTAGGTATTTTGTTTTTGTAGCAATTGTGAATGGGATTATTTTCTTAATTTCCCTTTTTGTTAGTTTGTTATTGGCATATAAAAACATAAGTGATTTCTGGATATTAATTTTGTATCCTGCTACTTTGCTGAATTCATTTATCAGTTCTAGTAGTCTCTTGGTGGAATCTTTGTGATTTTCTATGCACAGTATCATGTCATCTGCAAATAAAGACAGTTTTACTTCTTTCCTTTCAATTTGGGTGCCTTCTTCTTGCCTGGTTGCTGTGGCAAGTACTATACGTTCCAGTA
Organism: Tonatia bakeri; assembly: GCA_004024845.1. NCBI lineage: Eukaryota > Metazoa > Chordata > Mammalia > Chiroptera > Phyllostomidae > Tonatia > Tonatia bakeri. The sequence goes on from PVIA01005566.1 coordinate 109,154, forward strand.
CTATGCTGAGTAAGAGAGGTAAAAGTGGAATCCCTGTCTTTTTCCCAGTCTTAAAGGGTTATAGTTTTTGCTCATTGAATGTGATGCTGGCAGTGGGCTTGTCATATATGGCTTTTATTATGTTTAGGTATGTTCCTGCTAATCCCACTTCGCTGAGAGTTTTAATCATAAATGAGTGCTAGATTTTATCGAATGCTTTTTCTGCATCTATGATATGATTATGTGGTTTTTATCCTTCATTTTGTTGATGTGGTGAATCACATTTATTGATTTGCAAATGCTGTACCAACCTAGTATTTCTGGAATAATTCCCACTTGAACATGGTGTATGATCTTTTTGGTGCATTGCTGTGTTCAGTTTGCTAATGTTTTATTGAGGGTTTTAGTGTCTATGTTCATCAGGGATATTGGCCTATAATTTTATTTCTTGTATCTTTATCTGGTTTTGGAATTAGGATAATGCTGGCCTCCTAAAGTGAGTTTTGGAGCCTTCCTTCCTCTTGAATTTTTTGGAATATTTTCAGAAGGAGAGGTGTTAGTTGTTCTCAAATGTTTCGTAAAATTCACCTGTGAAGCCGTCAGGTCCAGGACTTTGTTTGTTGGCAGTTTTTTGATTACTGCTTCAATGTCATTAGATGTAATCTGTCTATTCAGATTCTCCGATTCATCCATGATTTAATTTTAGAAGATTGTATGTTTCTAGAAATTTATCCATTTTGTCAGGTTGTCCAGGTTGTTGGCATATAGTTGTTCATAATATTTTCTTACAGTCTTTTGCATATTTTTGGTGTCAGTTGTTACTTCTCTTTCATTTCTGATTTTATGTATTTGGGTCCTTTCTGTTTTTTTCTTGGTGAGTCTAGTAAAGGGTTTGTCAATCTTGTTTATCTTTTCAAAGAACCAGCTCTTGGATTCATTGATCTTTTATATTGCTTTTTTATACTCTATTTCATTTATTTCTGCTCTGACCTTTATTATTTCCTTCTAATCACTTTGAGCTTTTGTTTGTTGTTTTTTTATGTTCTTTTAAGTGTGAAGTTAGATTGTTGATATGAACTTTTTCTTGTTTTTTGAGATAGGCCTGTAATGTTATGAATTTCCCTCTTAGGATTGCTTTCTAAGTGTCCCACAGATTTTGGATTGTTGTGTCCTCATATTCATTTGTTTCAAGGTGTCTTGATTTCTTTCTTGATCTTGTTGTTTGACCCATTCATAGTTTAATAACATGTTCTTTAGTTTCCATGTCTTTGTGTGTTTTTCAGTGTTCTTGTAATTGATTTCTAGTTTCATAGCATTGTGGTCACAGAAGATGCTTGATGTGATTTCAGTCTTCTTAAATTTATTGAGACCTATTTTGTGTCCCAACATGTGGTGCATCCTAGAAAACGTTCCATGTGCACTTGAAAAGTATGTATATTTTGCTGCTTTGGGGTGAAATGCTCTAAAGATATCAATTAAATCCATCTGATCTAGTGTGTCATTTAAGGCCACTGTATCCTTGTTGATTTTCTGCCTGGAAGATCTATGCATTGAAATCAATGGGATTTTACAATCCTGACTATGACCGTATTTCTGTAAATCTCTCCCTTTATGTCTGTCAAGATTTGCTTCATATGTTTAGGTGCTCCTATGTTGGATATGGATGTTGTTAGTAAATGTTTACTAGGGTTATATCCTCTTGTTGGGTTGTTCCCTTTATCATTAGGTAGTGCCCTTATTTGTCTCTTACTATTGCCTTGATTTTAAAGTCTGTTTCGTTGGGATATAAGAACTGCTAGTTCAGTTCTTTTTTTCCTTTCTATTTGCATGAAATGTCTTTTTCCATCCCTTTACTTTTAGTCTGTGTGTATCTTTCGATCTGAGATGGGTCTCATGGAGGCAGTATGTGTATGGGTCTTGTGTTCTTATTCAGCTATCTTGTGTCTTTTGGTTGAAGCATTTAAGCCATTTACATTTAAGGTGATTATTGATAGATACATATTTAGTGCCATTTTATTGTTAGACTACTCCCCCCCCACACACTTCTTTCTCCCTTTAACATTGTAATACTTGTTTGGTGTTAACAAACTCCTTTAGCTTTTTCTTGTCTGGGAAGCTCATTGTTTTTCCTTAGATTTTAAATGATATCCTTGCTGGGTAAAGTAGTCTTACTTGAAGGCTTTTGCTTTTCATCACCTTGAATATTTCAGTCTACTTCTTTCTGGCCTGAAATGTGTCTGTTGAGAAATCAGATGACAGTCTTAATTGGTGCTCTCTTGTATATAACTACCTGTTTTTCTCTTGAAGCTTTTAGGATTCTCTCCTTGTCTTTAAGCCTTGTTATTTTAATTATGGTGTGTCCCAGTGTAGGCCTCTTTGGGTCCAACTTGTTTGGGACTCTCTGAGCTTCCTGGACTTGAGTGTCCTTTTTCTACACCAGATTAGGGAAATTCTCAGTCATTATATCTTCACATAGGTTCTTGATCCCTTGCTTGCTCTCTTCTCCTTCTGGTACTCCCATGATGTGGATGTTGTTATGCTTCATGTTGTCCAAAATGTTTTTTAAGCTCTCCTCATTTTTTTAAATTCTTTTTTCTTTTTGTTGCTCTGCCTGTTTTTTTATTTTCTTTCTTGTCTTTCAAATCAAATCACTGATTCAGTCTTCTGCTACATCTAATCTGTTGTTTATTCCTTCCAGTGTATTATTCATTTCATTTTTTAAAAAAGATTTTTATTAGGCTGGTCCGATGGTAGTGGGTTACCAGAACTCAACTAAAGTTAGTGTCACTAAAGTTGGAAAACAACCCCCCACTACTCAATTTGACTGGCTTTTATAGAAACATTTCAAACAAACAACCTAACCCTAAGTCTACAAGAACTAGAGGAACAACAACAAAGACAGCCCAGAGCAAGTAGAAGGAAGGAAATAACCAAGATCAGAGCAGAATTAAATGACATAGAGACTAAAAGCACAATTCTAAGGATCAATGAATCCAGAAGCTGGTTCTTTGAAAAGATAAACAAAATTGACAAGCCTTTCAGCAGGCTCATCAAGGAAAAAAGAGAGAAGACCCAAATAAACACAATCAGAAATGAAAGAGGAGAGATTACAACTGTCACCACAGAAATACAAAGAATTGTAAGAAATTACTATGAAGAACTGTTTGCCAAGAAATTTGAAAACCTAGATGAAATGGACAAATTTCTAGAAAAATATAATCTTCCTAAACTCAATGAAAAAGAAGTAGAAAACTTGAACAAACCAATAACAGCAAAAGAAATCGAAGCAGTAATTAAAAAACTCCCAACACACAAAAGTCCTGGACCAGATGGTTTCACAGGAGAATTCTACAAAGCATTTAAGGAAGAGCTAATCCCTATCCTGCACAGACTATTCCAAAAAATTCAAAAAGATGGAAGACTCCCAAACTCTTTTTATGAGGCCAACATCATCCTAATTCCAAAACTAGATAAAGACACAACGAAGAAAGAAAACTTCAGTCCAATATCTCTGATCAACATTGACGCTAAAATCCTGAACAAAATACTGGCGAACCGCATCCAACAATACATTAAAAAGATCATCCACCATGACCAAGTGGGTTTCATACCAGGCATGCAAGGATGGTTCAATATTCGCAAATCAGTAAATACATCATATAAACAAAAGCAAAGACAAAAATCACATGATCACTTCAATAGATGCAGAAAAAGCATTTGATAAGGTACAGCATCCATTAAAAACACTCAGCAAAGTGGGAATAGAGGGAACATTTCTCAACATAATAAAGGCCATATATGAGAGACCTACAGCAAGCATCATACTCAATGGACAAAAACTAAAATCTTTTCCACTAAGAACAGGAACAAGACAAGGCTGTCCACTTTCACCACTTTTATTCAATATAGTATTGGAAGTTTTAGCCACAGCAATCAG
>PVIA01005567.1:0-112891 GCA_004024845.1 Tonatia bakeri
TTTTCCATCTGTTCATCCATCATCTTGTTTATTTTTTAAACACGTAAAAGTTTACAAAGAACCAGTTACATTGAACACGATGAGAATATTTTAAAAATTTGTGGTGTGGAGATACATGTACTTTTTATTAATGCTTTAAGCAGCAGGTCTAATAACTATGCTACTTTCAAAGTAATGATGACCTTAAAATGTATTTTGAGGTATTTATAGTACCTGTAAGGAGATGGATGGGGAGATACCTGTAATTTCTATTGATGTTAAATATAGGTACTGCTAATCCGATGATGGTTTGTTGCCTACATTCATAATTGGAGGAATTGTTTAATTTCATTAAAGGGGTAGTAAAACTAAGTAAGTAAGACTTTTCCATCTGACTTCACAGACTCCCTTCTCTATATGCTCTGGTTCATTTAATAAAAGCATGTGTCCTGCCCCTGGCTCTGTACTCTAGCAGCTGATCCTGATCACTGGGGGCAGTCTTAGTTCTGCTGTGCGGTCGAGGAGACCGCTTGCCCAAGGCTGCAGGGCTGGCAGAAGTGAGAGCCATGTTTCCCGTAGCAAGTTTTTGGATCTCCAGGTCCGGTGGGTTTTCCACAAAAGCTTGGTTACACACTGGCTAAGGCAGAGTGGCAGTGTGGTGGTTTTCAGACTTTGCTGGGCTGAAGAGTGACAGTGTTGCTTAGCTCTTCAGGTTCCTCGGCCCTGCCCACTAAAGACGCTGATGCTCAAGGCTGGCCTGGGACTGGGAATCTGCTTTTTTGGCAAGCACGCCAGGTGATTTTGTTGCATGAGCTGCACCCTGTGCGATACCAGTTGTAAGATCAGGGTTCGTTCACCTGATTGCACTTTGTCAGTGGGTAGTCCTCAACACACTTGGAGTCTTTTTTTTTTTTTTTAATAAATTTTATTTATTTTTAGAGAGAAGGAAGGGAGGAAGAAAGAAAGGGCAAGAAACATGAGTATGTGGTTGCCTCTTGTGCGCTCCCCACCAGGGACCTGGCCCACAACCCAGGCATGTGCCCTGACTGAGAGTCAAACTGGCAGCTCTTTAGTTCACAGGCCAGCGCTTGATCCACTGAGCCACACCAGCCAGAGGCCACACTTGGTCTCTTGATGATGAAGAGATTGCTTCAGGTGACAAATTTAACTTAATTCTCTGGTAGGATTATCTCTTGAAATCTTCTATGAATATACATACAAAAATAAAGGCTTGGTCACCTCAAATATGCAGGCTAATGGCAGAGGTAGGGTGATCAGGAATCATTCATCGTCCCTTCCTCCCTTCTCTCCCCCCTCTTCATCTCCTTCCTCTCCCTCCCTCTTCCCCTGGTCATTCTACAAGCTTCCGGACTTCTGCTTCATGGAGGTCCTGGGTACAGCATGCTAACGTCCTTCCCTTCCCTCATAGCCCTAGACAACAGGTAAAATACGTACCCAACCGTAACGCCATAAATTGTAGAGTTCCCATTCTTTGGAACTTTAGGAAAAGAGAGGGATCCAGGAGGCTTCATGGAGGCAGGTCCTGTAAGCGGAGCCTGGAAGCCATGAAGGACAGGGGGAAGAGCAGCCTGCGCAAAGGCAGGGCGGCCGGGAAGTGGAGGACGGGAGAGGCACGGGGCCTGAAGCTGGAGTGTGGAGTGGGCGCTTGGCGGGGTGGGCAGGTGGGGCCGGTGGTAGCGATGAAGAAGGAGAATCTCCAGAAGAACTGTGTACAAGGAGCCACGAGGAAGAAGCCACAACCACTTGCAGTGTTTATGTGAAGGTTTCTGCTTGCTTGTTTCATGGTCGCCGCAGTCCTGGGCACTTCAGAGTGGAGAGGAGGGGGTGGTTGGCAGGAGTGTCACAAAGGTGGAAGAAACTACTGCAGGGAGCAGGAGGAGGAACGAGAGGGTGTACGAGTTGTTGCTGCTCTGTGGGGGTGGTTGACCCGAGTTTGAATCTTTATCCTTTTTCATGCCTGGTGGAGAAGCAGTCTTTACTCTTTGCAAGTGTTTGAAACCTCAGTAGAGGTTTTCCCCAGGCCAAATTTTGAGAACTAAGTAATGAGTAACAACCCATCAATTAAGACAGGTCACGGGCGCTTTGATGGACTTGGAAATGCTTCCCACAGAGAGGAACTTCATTTTTCCTGTTGACCATATTGAAATGGCATTAATAATGCATCTGCTACTTAAATGGACCAATAATGTCTATTAATGGAATGTGTTTATCATAGCAGGACTACCAGAGCAGAGGAAAAATTAAAGGATAAATTGTGAAACGCTTTCCACGCCTCGCTTTTCCCACCCTCGTCCCTTCTGGGCCATCCAGGGTGCAGAGGACTCTGAAGGAATGCTGGGTCTGGAGACGGCCCTTGGAGGCCTTGTGACAGATGACCTTTCATGGCCCAGGACAGAATCAAATCTCCTGTCTCCAGGCCTTGCGTGAACCCTCCTCCTTTGGGGTGGGAAATAAAGCCACGTTCACTATGTGTAAGTAACATCTGAACCTTCACTCCAAGAATCACATTATTTGATGGGATTTGTGTTTTCTTTATTTTGCTTCTTTAATTTTTTTGAGAACCTTTTCTGAGTTTGTTAGCCTCTTAGGCTAAAGGGAAGACTTTAGTACTAGGGGAAGTCCTCACTAGGGCTGAAGGGAAGGAGGAACTCATGTGTCTTTGGGGGATGCAGGGTGACTAAGTGCCACCTCCTAGCTGCTGATGGAGACACAATGGGACCCTGGGCATGTAGCTCAGTTGGTCAGAACATCGGCCCAGTGCACCAAGGTCACAGGTTCGATCCCCAGTTAGGTCACATACAAGAATCAACTAGTGAATGCATGAAAAAGTGGAACAATATATTGATGTTTCTCTCTTTCTCTCTAAATCAATAAAAAAAAATTACTAAAAAGAAACACAAGGATGCTATTGGCCACTGTCCTATAACCAATGGTTTCCCTCTTAGAAGCTCCCTCTCATGCCCTAGAGAATGAGATTTTTTTTTGGTTGAAGGGGTGACAATTCTGCCTCCAAAGGCTCACCCCATTGTGCTATACTTGCTCCTTTGTAATCGATAAACTTCATAGCAGGCACAGAGAATGGTATGGGGGAAGGTGGGATTCAGAGGTAGGAGAGTCCCCAAGTAGAGCCCCCAGCACATTTCTTTGTGGGCAGCAGAGACGCTTGAGGGCCCACCATGTGTTTCACTAGAGACTTCCAGGACCCAGAGCTGAGTTAAATGGTCCAGGAGTGTGTCCAAAGCACACAGAACAATAGACGTAGAATGTTGGCAAATCTTAGGAGGAAGTTCGGTATGTAAAGGGAAAAGGACCCTTTGTAAATTTATTTCATAATTCCCCATTACTTCACTGCTGGTACCTTAAACCAGGGGTCTCCAATCCCTGCGGCCTCGAACAGGAACTGGTCTGCAGTCTGTTAGGAACTTGCCGCACAGCTGGAGGTAAGCAGCCAGCAGGCTTCTTCAGTCACCGCCTGAGCTCCCCTTTCTGTCTGTCTCCGCCCTCCCTCCTGTCTGGAAAAATTGTCTTCCACGAAACTGGTGCCGAAAAGGTTGGGGACCGCTGCCTTAAACCATCCCACTAGACAAGGTCCCGTGAAGCAGATGAGAATGATTCACTCACCAGTCCTTTTCTTCCCGGTGGATAGCATTATAAATGAAGCCTGATTGGACTCTTTTGGGGGAGGGGAAGAGGGGCGTAGTGATGAGGTAGGAAGAGTAACCATTCACCCCTGACCCCTGACCCAGGGAGTGAAGTTTAAAGGCACCCAGTCAGTTCCTGGCAGACCAGGGTGGAGCTCTTGGCCCCCGGCAGCCCTGCCGAAGGTGCCCTTCCATGGACTGATCCCCCGCTCCTGAGGCATCATGGGAGAGCCCATTTCCCCTCAGGAAGTACTCTGTGACCAGGTGAGCTGGTTCTGTTCAGGCCCCAGCAGGGCAGCTGTGTGAGCTGCACAGGAGTGTCATCCAGAGCAAACCCAGGGCCCTAGAGGACAGATCCCTTCAGTGGATGGCCCGAGACTTTCTACTAGTCTCAGCTTTTCAGGTGACCTGGGACGTCCTTCCGTCAAGTGTGAAATGGCTGGACAGTCATGTCTCTGGCGGGGATCACAGTGAGTCAGGCCAGCTGATGTGAACACTAAGGCACTGTGCTCACGGCCACAGTGGGGAGAGTTTCTGAGGCTGGGAAGCCAGGCCATGTGGGTTCAAATTCTGGCCCCAGCGCTCACTGGAGGTGTGGTCAGAGACACATCAACCCTCTTAGGGGAAAGTAAGGATAAAAATTGTATCAATTACATAGGCTGGTGATGAGTAAATGAGCCCATACACATAAGGCATAGAGTGCTTGGCAAGTGGGAAGTGCTGGTGAGCATTCGCTATGGTAACGGTGGTGAAGAGCAGGCGGAGAGGGTGCCTGGGGCTCTGGGACTGCTGACGTGGGGTCAGGGAGAAACTGCAGAGGTCATCACTCAAAAGCAGCAGGCAGTTTTCTCTCATCTTGGTTTAGGGACACCTGTGACTTGGGTTTTTGATAATGCAGATGTAAGAAGCAAAGGCCCCTTCTCCCGCTTTGGCTATGAACAGCGCCGGGCCTGACCTTGTGGGTGGTGAGCAGGCCCCAGCCGTGTGGAGTTAGATTGCAGAAACCGGGGTTTGCGGCTGCTGGGAAGTATTTTTCACATTGTTTTGACCATGACCCCCAGGAAGAAATAGATTCTGTATCATAATGTCCTCTATGCATACTCATACATCAGACAAAAACTTCACAAAACCATGAGTACTTGTTATTTTTAAATGTTTATTAATTGATTTGATAGAGAAACATCGGTTTGTTGTTCCATTTATTTATGCATTCATTGGTTGATTCTTGTGTGCCCTGACTGGGGATCACACCCACAACTGTGGCCTATCGGGACAACACTCTGACCAATTGAGCTACCTGGCCAGGGCTTACCTTTACTTCTGTAAACACACTCTGATATTTTCTACCTCTTTCTTCCTCTCACTCTCTCTCTGACATCTTGGTTGTGACCCAGTAAATCGACTTCATGATCACCAATGGGTCAGGACCTAGTGGTCTGAGAAGCTGTGCTATGAAGGAGCCCCCAGGAGGGGTCTGGCCTAGCCCTGGGGACAGCCCTCTCCCCTCCAGTCATCCCTCATGTGGTCTCTAAACTTTAGGATGGTTATGTCAGAGGTTAGAGCCTGGTCTTGGCTGGGCTGTGGCGGGGTTCAGGCCGGGCTGCCCACACCGGAGGGCAAGTGAGAGCAGAGCCTCTTCTCTAAAGCCACAGTGGCGGTTATGACACGCCAGAGGGCAGGGAGCTTGGCACTGCAGCCTCTCCAGCAGCACACAGTAGGTGCTCAGTAAAGGTTAAGGAAGCAAGAATAGGGGAGAGTGTCCTGGATTGGGGGCCGTTATAGACTCTTCCCTGTGGCCTGGGGCCTCAGTTACTCCACCTGCAAAATGAAGGCCTGGCCTCTGGGGGATCCCCCAGCAACGTAAAGAAACCACAAAGCCTGGAACTCCCTTGGGGAGTGGGGAAACCCAGTGTGGCACTATCCTGTGTTCTGCTTGTGCTGGGTAGGGGCCCTGTGAGTGTGGGGAAGCTGTCCAGCCTGCAGCCCAGACCGCAAGCTCCTGAAAGGGCACCTCCCCCATGGACTCCGATTGAGGGGCATCTTCATAGGTGGGATGTCACTCCATTAAGGCTGAAAATCCCCTGAGTGTTGGAGAACCGTGTGAGGGGAGGACTGAGGAAGAGGCTGGCAGGACATTGAGGAAGGAAGGTCTGGTGACAGTTTCCAAGCCCTTCCTCCAGGATGATGTCAACTTCTAAAATCCCTTGTCATGAGTGGATGAGGTGGCAGCTCCAAATCCCTTTCTTGTTTAAAAAATCAGGCCTGAGCCCTAGCCAGGTAGTTCAGTTGGTTAGAGTGTCATTCTGATATGCTAGGGTTGTGGGTTAGATCCCCAGTCAGGGAACATGTAGGAATCAACCAATGAATGCATAAGGAAGTGCAACAACAAATCAATATCTCTTTCCCTCCCTCCCTCTCTGAAATCAAAAAATTAAAAAGATTTTTAAAATCTTGGGCCTGAGTTTGTTTACTCACTCAACAAATATGCATTAAACTGTTATGCGGCAGTCATAGCAGTGGGCTTGGGACACAGATTTCCAGGGGTAAGGTCCCCAGCCTCCTGGAGCTTATGGTCCCAGTGCGGGACAGTAAGTAAAGGAGACACATCCAAGAATGACATGTGCTCTAAGGGAATAAGAAGAGGTAATGGGGTAGGAAGTTACTGGGGTGGGGACTACTTTTGGTGGGTGGCAATAACAACAGGCCTTTTTGAGGAAATGGCATTTGAGCTGAAATTGATGAAAAAGTGCAAAGATCTGTGCCTCGCAAAGGACAGTTTCAGAGCAAAATACGGATTCCCAGGCCCCATCCTAGATGTAGCAAAATAAAGCTTTAGGGGCAGGGTCAAGGAATCTGCATTTCCTCCAAATGATTCCCATGCACACTAAAACTGGAGACCTGCCCTGGGCTGTTGCTTTTTAGAGGGGATCATACCTGGTGAACGTCAGGCTCCCTTCCAACACCCAGAGCCTGTGGTTCAGGGAAAGGAAGTTCTCCTTGGGTGTGAGGGCCAGGCTCGGAAGCTGAGGGGTTTTCTGGCTGGATGGCAGTGTGCAGCAAGCCCATGAACAAGCCCAGCTCCTCCCGCACTAAAAGATTGCTCACTAGGGCCTCCTCTCCATGGCTGATCTCTGAGATGCCCTCCCTCACCCCTGCTCCCGTGCATCATTTAATTTCACGGGCTATGAGGGTTGCCATCTTGGAGGCCTAGATTAGGTCTCTTGCTTTGGGAACATTTCAAACAGGTTGGCACGGACCTTCTCTGCAGATGTATTTTATGATCCGGGGTCTTGGTAGCCTGTGCCTCCCTACCCCCACCCATCTGCCCAGGTGTGGTACACAGCTCTTCATGCCGTGGGCACTGGGACCTGCTTAGCAACCGACTCCCCAGGAGCGGGCGTTTTACACCTGCCATAGCTGCTGCAACGGGAGCACCCACTTGATTACAAGGGGCCATGGCTCTGTCACGTCTTGGTTCTCTCCCGGCCTTTGTGGTGGGGGCCCGGGTTCCCCCAAGGAGCAAGAAAAACCCAGAAACCTGTTTTATTCACCTATAAATGCTCTTTCCCCGTCTTCACACCCACTTCCGGCGCTGCAGGGTCCTCCTCCCTTAGCCTCTGTTTCCCCATCTATTCCATGGGAGGAACCGCTGCGATTTCTTCGGCAGTAGAAAAAGGGGGGAGGGGAGATATGCTTTAAAAGAGCTCTTCTCTCATCTCCCGGTCTCCTCACTCCGCCCGTGACGCCTGGGGCACGTGTGGTCTCCAGCCTCCTCTGGGGCTTCTCACGCCAGTGGCGGACAGGCGGACGGAACTGTCCGCTGGTGTCACTGTCAGCTCAGGGAGGAGGAAGGGGTGGCAGCAAGGTCGCAGGGCTCCGCTCTGCGCTGCCCACGCCCAGCTCCCCGCAGTGCTGTCCCGGCCCCGCGGGCAACCGGCGCTCGCCCTCCCCGCCGGCCCCTGCCCGGAGGAGCCGCGCTCCCGGCCCCACAGCGCGGAACAGGCGTCCCGGGCTGGGAGGCCCGGCAGCGTGGAGGCAGCGGGCGCTGGCGGAGTTGCGCGGGGGCGGCTCCCATGAAGCCCATGCGTGGCGGCTCAGTCCCCAGGCCCAGGTGAGACAGCACCATGGGGCAGGCGGGCTGCAAGGGGCTCTACCAGTCGCTGTTCGACTACAAGACCGAGAAGTATGTCATCGCCAAGAACAAGAAGGTGGGCCTGCTCTACCGGCTGCTGCAGGTCTCCATCCTGACCTACCTGGTGGTGTGAGTGCTTGGGGGCTTACCGAAAAGGGGGGGCGGGGGCCAGCAGCGGTAGCCTTTCCGGGGCCCGGGAGCAGGCCGGTGTGCACATGGTTAGGGGTCTGTGACCCTCCCTGGGAGGCGCTCTCCCTGAGCTCTTAGGTGTAAGGGTGTGGGGTAAGAAGGGAGCCCTCTATTCCCAGACGCCGTCTCTGGAGGTGACAAGATGCGGTAGGGGTTTCTTGGTGCCTTGATCTATGAGGCTTTCCCCAGGCAGCTCCCTCCTCCAGGCCTGGAGCCCCCGTGCTAGGGCTGTGGGAAGGGTCAAGGATGCAGGGGGCTGGGCTGCAGCTGTCGCTGGGGAGCCTCTCACACTGGGCTTGTTATTTATAATCACTGAGGTCAGTGCCAAACCTCCGGCTGGGACAACTCATGAGCCTGGCATGTCCCTCTGGTCAACTCACCCCAACCGACCCTGGCCGCTCTGGTGTCCAGCTGGGGGTCCTGCCCAGGTCGTCTGCCCTACCCACATCTCCCTCCCACCTGGCAGAAGCTGGTGCCATCTGCGGAGGGCAGCCCCTTGAGGTTGTTCAGCCAAGCACTGTCCAGAGCCCGCACGCCTGGGTAGGGAGGGGACAGGTGGGGGGGAGGAAATGACAGCAGAAGGCTGGGATGCGGATGCGCCTCTTTTACTTCTTCAGTAAATGCTGTTGAGTCCCTCCTATTTCCCGCTTGGGGGAGGAGCAGATGTACCAGCTGGGAGGGCAGGACTGGCATTCCCCCAGCTTACTCCTTAAGGCACCTGGCTGTCTCCCACCTGTTCTTTAACCAGGGGGCCTTCCTCCTGTACCTGGGCAATAGTGTCCACTCATTCTTCCCACCTGGGATGTCCCATAGCTCCCTCTCCTTTTCCTCCCACATGCCAACTAATTTCCCACAGTGTAATTATACGCTTGTTTGGAGACACAGTTGCTGCGTGTCTGTGTGACTCCCCACCAGACTGGCAGGGGCCTGGCATCACCTAGCTGCTCAGGCAACAGGTGTGAAACGAATGAGTGAGTGAACGTTCCTTGAGTATTTCTGGCATGTTTCTGTCCCGGCCAGGCCCCGTGTGCTCCCCCCCAAAACAGCTGCTTGGCCGCAGGGTCGCAGCTCTCTCAGAGTTCCTTAGAGACAGGACAGCCTTGGGCCCAGGACATGATGCCAGCCCTGCCCCCAGAGATGAGGAGGGCGGACACCTCCTGGTTGGCACCTGCCATGCATTGAACTCTTCCTGGCACCCTGGGAGGTGCAGGGCATCCCTCATCACGACAGCGTGACCTCTCCCAGCCTCAGTTTCCCCAGCTTTCCCAGGTCTGGTTAGCCTGAATGATCTCTGGCGTTAACAGGAACACCAGCGATGCACCAACGAGCTGTGTTCATGGAGCTCTTCCTCTGGGGCACTTGCTTCCTGTCCTGAGCAACTGGCATGCACCACTTTATTTTTTAAATCCTTTTTTTTTTTTTTTGTATTTTGACATAATTTTAGACTTACAGAAAAGTTACAAGAGTAGCACAAAAACTTGTAATGACTCTGCGTAAGAGTCGACTGCAGCGTGATGCCTCTTTGCTCCGGTATCCTTCACTGTGTATTTCTTCAAAATAAGGAATTCTCTTTTTCAACCAAGTACAAGTAGGAAGACTAGGAAGTTAACACTGAAATGTTGTTATTGTCTAAGCTACAGACCGTTTGTAAATTGTCCCAGTAATTACCTTTACAGCAAAGAAAGATCTGGGCTCATGCCTTGCACTCAGCTGTCACGTCTTCTTAGGCCCCTTTCCTCTGGAATTGTTCCTGAGTCTGTATTTCATGACACTGACCTCTATTAGAAAAATACAGAATTTTTTTTAAAAACCATTTTGCATTGAGGTAAAATGCACGGAATATAGGACTCACCATTTTAAATCATACGATGACATGGTGTTTAGTACATTCATTCACCACGCTGTGCAGCCATCCCCACGACCAAATTCCCACACATTCCCCACCACCACCCCAGGAAAACTGTATCTGTTAACAGTCAGTCATGCTTCTCCCCACCTCCACCCCTTGGCAACCGCTAATCTGCTGTTTGTCTCTATATATTTGCCCATTCTGACCATTTCATATAAATCAAATCATACACGATGTTCTTTGTGGGGGGGCTGGCTTCTTTCATTTGCCGTAATGTGTTCGAGGTCCATCACTGCTGTAGCCTGCGTCAGTACTGCATTCCTTTCCACGGCCGAGTCCGTATCCCACTGGGAGGCTCTGCCGCGTTTTGTTATCCACTCATTGGTTGGCTGACGCGTGGACTGTTTCTGCCCTTTGACTATCATGAATAACGCTGCTAAGAAGATTCGCGTGCCGGTTTTTGTGTAAACATACGTCTCAGTGCTCTTGGGTCACCTGCTGGGTCACGACAGCCTGCCGAGGAACTGCCAGCGGCGTCCCTCAGCGGCCACACCACAATACGCCTCCGTCAGCAGTGCTGCTTTCTCCACCTTCTCGCCAACACTTGTTATTTTCCACTTTTTCGGTTCTAGCCATCTCATTGCGTGTGGAGTGGTATTTCATTGTGGTTTCTATTTGGACTTTCCCTAATGACGAATGATATGAAGCATCTTTTCATGTGCTTATTGGCTTTTTGTATATCTGTTTTGGAGAAATGTCTATTCAAATCCTTGGTCCATTTTTAAGTTAGGTTATTTGTCTTTTGTACTGTTGAGTTGCAAGACTTTTTTAAATATATATTCTGGATACTAGATCCTTTCCAGTTATATGGCTCACAAACGTTCTTTCCCCTCCTGTAGGTTATCTTTTCACTTTCTTGATAGTGTATTTTTTTTTCTTTTTTTTTTCCTCATGGGGCCGGGTGGGCGCCGGGGGCCTCCCACTTATTCTACACCTCTCATGTCTCTTCACCGTGCCAAACTAGAGTCAAGCTCAACAGGGTCTTCTTTCCCCGCTGATTCCGCCAAGCCGTTCCCTTGGCTGTGGTTTCGCTGGATAGTAGGTAGGGACAGTGGGAATCTCGTTCATCCATTCATGGCGTCACTAATTAGATGATGAGGCATTTGGCTACCTTAAGAGAGTCATAGTTACTCCCGCCATTTACCCGTGCTTCATTGAATTTCTTCACTTTGACATTCAGAGCACTGGGCAGAAATCACATCGTGTCAACACCCGCTGCGGGCCTTCGCGATTGATAGTGTATTTTGACGCATAAAAGTTCTTAATTTGGGTAGAGTCCAACTTATCTATTTTTCTTTTGTTAATCGTGTTTGGGTGTCAAAAGGTACTGGATCTCGCACTCTAGTTTTGCAGGCTGGCCCTCAGTTGGGGTTTGACTGAGGTTGCCCCATGATTGACTTCAGGTCCTTTGACCCCCTCACTACCTGGAGGGGGTGCCGTTACACTGTGAACCCCCTCAGCTCAACGGCTTGCCCACAGTCATGTGGTCAGTTTGAGGGTGAGCATGTCTCGTCACAAGTCCTCCCAGCCCCACTGAGAGCAGCACACTGTGGCCTGGGGTTGGTGTCAGCTCTGCTGCTTGCAGGACAGGGCTTCAGCCGCAGCGGGAGTTGTGGCCCAGTCCAGGAGCGGGTGGGAAGGGTGGAGTCCGAAGCCTATCCCCCTCACCCTGGGCTTGGGGAAACCTCAGGGCAGCAACAAGGCTGACGCCCGCCTTGCTGGCCCCTTCCCCTCAGGTGGGTGTTCCTGGTGAAGAAGGGTTACCAAGACACGGACACCTCCCTGCAGAGCAGCATCATCACCAAAGTCAAGGGGGTGACTTTCACCAACACTTCGGAGCTGGGGGAGCGGCTCTGGGATGTTGCTGACTACGTCATCCCCCCCCAGGTCTGAGCCCCACCCAAGCTGGCAGGGCCTGGCTGGGGTGGGTCACATGGGAAGCTGTTCTTGGGACCCAGGCACCTCGATGTAGTGTCTCACTTGGCCCAGAACGGCTGCCAGAGTTTATAAATAGAGACCCTGTCCAGATCCTTCCCCCACGCCTGCCTCCTTCCCTCCTTGACTATGCCCATGGCACCGCCGCTCTGTCCCCAGCAAACCCTGGGCCTGCTGAGGCCAAATGGGGCTCAGAGAGTTTCCAGATCAGAGGAGGCCCCTTAGATTGGCCCCTGGCCTGTTCACAGTCCACTTGGGTCGGAGCTACCCCTTCACTGCTCCTTCTCTTCCCAGATCTCGGCTGGGACCCCAGAGACTGAGGCCAGGATAGGGATTTATGGGGCGGGAGCAGTTTGTGGGTATGGGCCTGGGTGAACCTATTAGAGGACATCTGCTCAGGACTCTGAGGTCAGTGGGCAGAAGGGTGGATGGGATTCACTGATTTTATGGCCCCATTTTCCCCAACACCCATGCAGAGACTCCACCCCCTGCTGGGCAGCCCCGGGAAGGAGGGTCCCCAAGAGGGCACAAAGGGGTCCTTTAACTCCTATCTGTTTCCTCAGGGAGAGAATGTCTTCTTCGTCATCACCAACCTGATCGCGACCCCCAACCAGCGGCAGGAGACCTGTGCAGAGGTCTGGTCTGGTGAGGAGAGCTGGGGAGGCGGTGGGAGGCCTGCCAGCACTGGTCGGCCTCCACCCTTCTCCAGAAGCAGGGCTTCCTGTCCCCTCCAAGGGTTCTGGGTGTGTGTGTGGTGGTGGGGGGGCACGTGCCTGCACTGTTTGGGGGAGAAATAGGTTCTCAAAGGGTGTGTGGCCCCGGGCAGGGGAGGAACCTCTCCCAGCTCCCGGGGTGGGACCTGGCTCGGAGCTGGGAGGTCTGTGGGCACCTCCACACAGGCGCCCTTCCTCTCCCGGTAGAGCGACAGCATTCCTGATGCCCTGTGCTATGAGGACAGCGACTGCCCTCCTGGGAAGCCTGTCATGACTGGAAATGGTGAGGCCTGGAGTGGCCAGGGCTGGGGGGCAATAGAGGGCCTGGAGCCGGGGGACTCCTGGCACTGTCCCTGTCCCACCCTGCAGGAGTGAGGACCGGCCGCTGCCTGCGGGCAGAGAACCTGACGAGGGGAACCTGTGAAATCTTCGCCTGGTGCCCAGTGGAGACAAAGTCCAGGCCAGAGTAAGTGGCTGGGTTCAGGACCCCAGGAGACACCTGGTCCTGTGTGGCGGGGCCCAGCCTGACAGCAGAGACACACCCATGGGGACCCTCATTCTGAAGACACCCTACAAAGGCCTGAGCACCACCCCAACATGAGCATATGAACTGTCCTGCCAAGGCTCCAGGGCGCCCAGGGCGCAGGTGGCCTCAGCCCCACCACGGGCCTGGGAGTGGGGCAGAGGGGACAGGGCTTCCTCACTGGCTGTCCTGGCTTGGTTTTCAGGAAGCCACTCCTGGGCAAGGCTGAAGACTTTACTATTTACATAAAGAACTTCATTCGTTTTCCCAAATTCAACTTCTTCAAGTATGTGGGGCTCAGCTACTGGGGATCCAGGGGTGGGGCCTTGGCTGGCCCTCCCCGTGGCTGGGCGGGGTCCTCGTGTATGTATGTGTGTGTGTGAATGAACCACTGGGGGTGCCGTGGGGGTGGGGCTCTGCTCTCCAGTGCAGTGGGATGTTAGCGTGGGGTGCAGGTGTGGATGTAGGCGGGGCTGGAGGGGAGGGCTGAAGTCTGGGACTAGGCCTGGGCTGGGTGAGGAGCCCCCTGTGACGCTTGGGTCAGGTCTAGTTTCTGGCCTGGAAACAGCAAGTCTCCCTTCATTTCACTGTCTGCTCATGGCCTCCTCCCAGGACCAATGTGCGGGACACCAAAGACACAGCATACCTGAAGTCCTGTCGCTTTGGCCCCAAGGACCCCTACTGCCCCATCTTCCGATTGGGATCTGTGGTCAAATGGACGGGAAGCAACTTCCAGGAGATAGCGCTGCAGGTGGGTGGTGTGTGCCCAGGGAGCCTTCCCTGGAGGCCCGAGGGCTCTGGGCCTGGGCTCTGTAATGAGAAGGGAGTGTGTGTGGGGACCCATGGGGTGGGGTGGCCCTGCAAAGTCACCTGCCCCAGGAGCTGCTGCTTGCAGGATTTGCTGTGACACACAGCCTGCTTGGGCACTCTGCGAGGGGCATACTTGGCACCTGCCGTGTGGCTCTCAGGGACTGGGGCAGCAGCTGAACCTGAACCAGAAGAAGCCCCCAGCACACCCTGGTTTGGTGTAAGGCCCCTGCCTGTTGTGGGTGCTCACTCGGCTAGTTCTTGTCCTCTCTGACGCATGAAGCAGGAGGCCAGCGGGTCTGGGAGCTGTCAGCAGCACACTTTTCCCAGCCTCTTGCGGGCCTTCTACCTACCTTTCTTCCAGAAGGGCGCACCAGCCGGGCTGACCCCTGGCATCAGCACGTCCCCCGGCTTGTACAGCTCTCTGTGAAGAGCTGCTTTGTGACTACTGTCCTCCAAAAACTCCTGTGTACTGACTCTCGTCTCTTTTTCCCCCAGGGCGGTGTGATTGGGATCCAGATCGAGTGGGACTGTGACCTTGACAAAGCCCCTTCTGAATGCAACCCTCGCTATCATTTCAGCCGCCTGGACAGCAGATTTCCAGGGAACTCTGTCTCTTCTGGGTATAACTTCAGGTAGCTGGGGCTGTGCCTGCTGCCTTATAGCTCTGTCCATGTTTTGTGTCCTTTCCTAGGTGCCAACGCCATGGCAGCCCTTCCTGGGCATCTGTGTCAGAGGGGGAGGTGAGGGAGAGACAGCTGAGGAGAGGTGAGGGGTGGCCTCCTGTAGGGCCTCTGGGAGAGGAGAGAAGAGTCGGCCATTGCCCTGGGCTCGCCGTGCCGCTGAGGCTTGACCGTTCAGCCGGATCAGCTCTGTCAGTGCTTTGGTGGCCCCGGGCTGGCCCAGCATGTGGTGGGAAAGGTCTTGTCTCTTGGGGAATGTTTGGCAAGGACTTCAAAGGTCTGGATGAATTTTTAGCATGATGTCAGCAAGAAGGTGGGCAGCTTCTCCTGGAGCTGCTGTGAGCCAGGTCCTGGGGGTGCTTATAAATCTCCTAGGCAGCTGAGCCTGTGTTGCCAAACAGGGAAGGCCCGGCGAGGCTGAGGTCTCCCCTGGGCTGTGTCTCCCCAGGTTTGCCAGATATTACCGTGATGGAGCTGGGCTGGAGTTCCGCACCCTGATGAAAGCCTACGGGATCCGCTTTGATGTCATGGTGAATGGCAGGGTGTGTGAGCAGGGCAGGCCCAGGGCGGGGCAGATGTGTTAGGAGGGCTCTGCTTGGAGTCCCTGGGGATCCTGCTGTCTACCTGCCTCCCTCACCATGCCTGTCTCTCTCTCTGCTTCAGGCAGGGAAGTTCAGCATCATCCCCACAGTCATCAACGTGGGCTCAGGGGTGGCGCTCATGGGTGTTGTGAGTACCTCTCCCCTCCTTCTCTTTTACCCTCTGAGCATGGGTGGGGGAGGGGAACACTGCCCCAGGGGAGCTGTCCTGATGCCCCAGAAAGAGCTGCCGTGTCAGTGCAGATGCTGGTAAAGAGGCCCTTCTGGAACTTCATACACCTGCAGCAGTGTCTGGGGGCAGGGACTGCCTGAGTTTCTCTTTCCAGAGCCAGAGAGGCATCTGCCTGTTGCTCTGGAGCTGGGGTTGGGGCTGGGGTTCTCTGGGATACTAGATTGGCCCCTGAACTTATTAAGCCTCATCTCCACTTGTAAAGAGAGGTAGGATCCAACTATATACAGGGTTTCTCAACCATGGCCCTGTGAAACAAGGAACTGGTAAAAAAATGTTTTTGACATCTAGGGATGGGGGCAGAAAGAGGTGTGTAGAGCCCAGGGTCAGAGGACCAGGTGTCCCTGTGGGCACATCCACCAACCTGCTTCTGTCCCCCACCCTCTACTCAGTCATTCCGGCAGCCCCCTCTGTGTTGCCAGTGAGTTCGCCCTCTGGTGGAGGAGGCGGGCATGTGCACAACCTACTCTGGTCTGAAGTGCACGTGTTCAGGTGTCAGTGGGTCCCAGCTGGGTTAGCTCATGCCGCCTCCTCTTTCCTGGGCCACCGCTGTGGTGTCCTTGTCATTCAGATCCCCTCCAACGCATCTCTCATGCCCACTCCCAGAAAGATCCTTTTAAAATGCCACGATTCTGTGTCCAGCCCCCATTCAAAGCCCTCAGTGCTGCCCCCTACAGGATTAGAACCAATGCCTTGAAAGTATTTTAAGGAGCTTTGCAGGCTCTTCCCCACAGGCCTGCAGAATTTCCCAGGCAGGACAAGCTTGTTCTTACCTCTGCAACGCCCTTCTCGAGCTTCGTTTTTCCTTTTGTATAAACTTCTGTTCAGCTGTCCAGACTCAGCCCAAACTGAGTCAGGTCCCGTCTCCCCTTGGCTCCCTTGCTCCTCTCCAACCATAGGACCTGTCATTCTGTGCTGTAAGTCACATGCTTGTCTCCTGCACCACAGGGACAGTCACCAGGGAGCCTCATTGTCTTATTCCTCCCTGCGCCCCAGTGCAGTACCTGGTGCATGGTGAACGCTCTGCAAACACCTGATTTGATGGGGTCAGGGTAGTGTGGGAGGTGCTTAGTCCAAGGGATCAGATGGATGCCAGGCTGACCTGGGCTCTACCATGGACCAGCTTGGTGGCCTTAAACAAAGGTCCTCTTTCGGAGCTCAGTTTCCTCATCTGTGAAATGGGGTCAGCGATGCCCCCTTCTGGGACTGCGACAGGATCGAACGACATGTATGTAGTATGGTCAAATGGCTGTGGGCTCTCCAGAAGCCTATGGTTCAAAGTCAGGGACCCCCAACTCTTTTGCAGGGGTCTTTCCTCTGTGACCTGGTACTCATCTACTTCATCAAAAAGAGCCACTTTTACCGCAACAAGAAATTCGAGGAAGTAAGGTGAGCTACACTTCCTCCCCAGCGGCCCTCCCTCGGGGAGCCCTGTGGAGATGGCTCTGTCAGCCCCCCACCCCCGCCCTGTCGCAGGACCTTTACCCTGGGTAGATGCCTTCCCTAAGTGCCTCTCGAAGTGGAATTTCTGGAGCCACCCTTGCCTCCAGAGGGTGTTGGCTATGCTGGCAGGTGGCCCACGGGCTGCCCTTCCCTGG
The DNA here is from genome assembly GCA_004024845.1 of Tonatia bakeri. Lineage (NCBI taxonomy): Eukaryota > Metazoa > Chordata > Mammalia > Chiroptera > Phyllostomidae > Tonatia > Tonatia bakeri. The sequence continues at coordinate 16,959 of PVIA01005567.1, forward strand.
GGCAATGTCCTGGGTGGTCTGTTGGTTCTGCAGGTGTGACCACAGCCTGGCGCAGGAGGGAGCCCTGGGCTGGGTCAGGAGGTGGCCTTCAGGCCTGCCCAGCTTCTGCCTCCCGTGTGCCCTTGAGCTGGGGCCTGGCCCTCTCTGGGCCTGTTTCCCCTGTCCCCATTTTGCTTTCCCCAGTGGGGGCCATACACAGGAGCCCCTGCTGCTCAGCCAGGCTCAGTTCTGTGCCTCTCCTCTTGTAAGCCACATCCTGGGAGGAGGGAGTTCCCTGGCCTGGGGTGGACTTTACTCCTGCCCCAGCTTTCATTCATTGCTGACTCAGGGGTTGGCAGCCTCCAGCCAGGAGCTGGGCCTGGGCAGGGAAGGGGGAAGGAAAGGACTGGGACAGAGAGGAAGGGCAAAGGGTGGAGAGGAGTGACAGAAGAGAGCTTGTAGGGCCTGCAGCAGCTGGGGCAAGGAGGGGGAGGTGGCTGGGGGTCGGCTGGGGTAAGCCAGGCACCCAGCGGCCCCCTCATGTTCCCTGAGCTGACTGTTTCTTCTTGGGTGCTTGCCTGAGCTCCTTAGCCTGTGACAAGGAAGAAGGGCCACCCTTCCAGTCTCGGAGCATCCTCACCTGTTGTGGGAGGCACGAGACGCCACCACTGTGGCTGCTGCTCATTGCTGGGACAGCTCCAGAGGCCTCGGCCTGAGCACCTGAGTGTGTCTGGGCTGCAGCCAGGGAACCCCACACACTGTCTGTCTCTGCAGATACTCTGGTTGCCTGCAAAATTGCCAGTGAGAGGCTGCTGTGGGTGGAGTCTGCCCTTAGGGAGGCTGTCCGTGTCCTCAGGGTTCCCAACTTCCCCTTCCTGGCTCCCCACAGATCTGGCCACCCAGCGGCAGCGGCGAATGGAAAGGCGAATGTGGAACAGCTGCAGAACCTGCAGACAGTGGAGGCATAGCCAGAGACGCGGGCTGAGAGCGGATTTGATGAAGATGTCCGGGCAGTACCTCCGGCAGCTCCGAACTGGAACAGCTCTGAACTGGAATGGCCTCTTGTCTGCGCCTGTGCGGGACAGGGGTTTCCAGGCACCACCACCTCTCCTGCATGTTGGGATCTTGCTGCAAGCTTTTTGTTGTGTGCGTGGGGAGGGGAGCCTCCCAGTGGCCAGCGTGGCTCATAGAAGGGGAGACCCCAGAGAGGGAAGGGGGCCTGCCAGGGTGTCACTGATACAAGAGCATTTTCATTTTTTCTGAGAACCTACCTAGCTGGACATTCATTCACTCAATATTCATACATGTAGTAAACATTTTTTTTTTTTTTTTGCTGTGGGCTGGGCCCTGTCCAAGAGATGCTCAAATGAGACGCTGACCTGGCCCCCAGGGAGGGGCACACACTTGTCATTCCTTTCAGAGACAACAGACATCACAGCCAGGCTCGGCCACTCCGGCCTTCCTCCAGCCTCTAGCTGAGACTTGTACAAATTCCTGTAGAACACGGCAGCTTCTCAGAGAAGGACCTTTGCCTCCAGGGATTCAATTTAAATGTGGCCAAGGGGACAACCAGGAGAGGACTGAACACTTCAGGAGGCAGCTGGCCCTTGAGGGGACAGGCAGCCTCTGAAGGCTTCTGGGTAATGTAGGGAAGGGGAGGCAGGGGCCTCTGCTCCAGCCCGGGAGGCTCTGGGCACAGTGGCTCATCCACATGGGTGATCGTTGCCTGTGATTTGGCTCTAGCTATTCTGTGGGGTTGGGTGTCTCTGCCCAGCTTCCCTCCCTCTCTCCTCAAAGACTGGCTGGGTCTGCAGGGCTAATGACATGGTGCTCACTTGGCAGGTGGAAACCCTTACCGGGGTCCCTCCATCTCACCCCTGCCCCTCCTTCCCCACCCTCCTCCATCACAGCTGCACCCTGCAGAACTCTGCTGCTTCCCTCCCCTGGTGGCTGTAGAGCTTTGCTATTCGAAGTGTGGTCCCTGGACCAGCCGCGTTCACGTCACCTGGGAGCTTGTTAGACGGGCAGTCTCCAGTCCCTCCCTCCCTCCTAAGTCGGAACCTATGTTTCAACAACGCTCCCCAGTCATTCATGCACCCTGTACATTTTGAGAGGCCCTCGTTGAGGAGACCTGCAAAGCCCGGTTCTGAGGGAGGAAAGAGCCAGCTTTGGTGGGCGGTACTGGTTTCTAGGTCAGACTCACACACATTCTACCTGGAGGTTGGCAGGACGCCTCTCCCTGCTCCAGGGGAAGGAGCATCACAACACATTTAAATTCAAGTGTTTGAACTAGATTGTACATGATTCAAAATTTGAAAGGTACAAAAGAATAGAGTGGACACTTCCCTCCCAGCCCTGTTTCTCAAGGCAACCTGTGTTTCCAGTTCCAAGAGGCTCCCTTGTTTTCAAACAGAGGATGCACTTGGTCCCTCGTATCCTCCCTCAGGAAATGAGTGTTCCCTCACGCCTGCAGCGTCAGGCCTCGTCTCCTCTGTCAGGAAGGAACACGAGGGAGCAGCTTGAATACCGTGCTGGGAGGCAGCTGGCGCGCTTCGCCTCTCCCAGGTCTGAGGAGCCCTGTGCAAACTGAAGGGGAGACCGAGAACGCATCACCGTGCGGCAGCAGAGGCCACCAGGGCTGTGTTCACACAGCTCCCGGCCGCTAGGTGGCGTCCTCTTTGGAAGTGCTCTCTGGGCCTCCCTCGGGTTTGGAGGGGCCGGGCTCTTCTCTGCACAGAGGAGGAGGTGAGCTTCCTTCCCGCGGGGCCTTCGGAGAGGGTCAGCAGCGTCTGAGAGAAGGTTTCTGGAGCAAGCAGCTGCCTCCCTCTGGGCTGCCGGGTGACCAGCCCGCAAGCCCACCCGCTCTCTGTGGAAAGTGGACAACCGGGGCCATCCGTTACGGTGCTTTGCTTCATCGCCAAAGCAAACCCTTGGACTGAGTGCTGCAGCACGTTTTATGTTTGGGAGGAAGTGAAAAAGGTCAAGCCTCTAAGGAAGTTGTCTGGTTCCTCTTAACCTGTTTTTGGGATTGCCTGCCTGCAGCCATAAAACCTAAAAACAGTTGTGCTATTTATTTTATATTGGAATGAAATGTCTTCCTACACTCTTCAGTCAGTAAAGATTTACTGAATACCTGTTGCGTCAGGTGTTGGATTAAATGCTGGTGACACAGTGGCAAGCAACACGGGAACAGTCCCTGCTGGAGAGCTTCCAGCCCTGGGAGGGCGGTGGGGGGGGGAGGCGCTGGATCTTAACCAGCAGTCACCCACGTCACCATGGCCCGAACTGCATTTTCAGTGGAGTAGCCAGAGGAAGTTTCCCTCAGAAAGTGACATAGAAATTGAAATCTGGAAGGTCAGTAGCAGTCTAACCAGGTGATGGAGGAAGCATCCCAGGTAAGGGAACCACACGTATAAGAGCCCCTTGACGAGAAGGGGCATCAGAGGAACTGGATGACCACAGTGTGACTGGAGCTGTGAAGCTTTCTCCCACCTACGTTACCTTTTTCCTTACTGATTTTAGAGCGAGTGGGAGGGACAGAGGGCGGGGAAGGGAGGGAGACATGGAAACATAGACCAGGGGAATCGAACTTCAAACACTGGCTCATCTGGATGATGCTCTAATGGTAGTTGGTTGGAGTCTCATCAAATAAGCTACCTGGCCGGGGCTCTTTTCATCAACTTTAAGTAAGGGTTGTCCCACTAAACTTCACTGCCTTGGAGGACTTGCTCAACCTAAACTGTGTCTTCAAGTCCAGCAAAGCTTTCGAGGGGGTCTCCCTATTACACGTCAGGGGCGCCACACTCAGAAAGGCCAGTGACCCCACTACAGCTTCTGGATAGTGCTGTGCATTTGCACATCTCGAGTTCCCTTGCTTTTGCACATCCCCCTCTCCCTTCCCTGTGGGTTTTTTTTTCCCCATGTCGGTGCAGGAGTTGTGGGGGGGGGGGTTTGCTCATTAATCTTACGGAACTGGCTTTGAGACAGGAAGAAGTGAAGGAGCTTGAGCTCCTCCCGAACATGGGAAAGCTGGTTTCCCTCAGGGTGCCTGCGGCCTCATCAGGGAGATGGCACGGCAGCCTCCTGGGAGCTGACGGGGCAGGAGCACACGAATTGTCCGTGCTCATGTTCAGGCCCTGGCCTACAGCCACCTAATGACTGAGGTATTCCATGCCTGTCAAAAATACACTTGTAAATTGGATGCTATCCATACAACATCACAGGAGCCCGCCGTGAAGAGCCCAGTGCCCTCACCCCTGATGCAGGGGTCATCAGGACTGACCAGTCACAGCTGCCCTTTCTTGCCCACCACCCCACCAGTTCTCTCTTCTCAGCGGCTGGCAGCCTACTGGGCAGCGGTTGTGAGGGGGAATGAGACTTCCTCCAGGAGTCTGTCTCTAAGCACTGCAGCCAAGGACTACAGTGCCCTGCAGAGTCCCCAAATGGTCCCCCTGGGAATGGCATCTTGCACACCTGGAGGGCTCCACTTGGCTGCAACCCACTGGCCAGGCCAAGTGATGCAGCTTTCCTCAGAGCAGACTCTCCGTGGACACGGGAATGATCTCTCCAAGGACACAATTTTTCCCCGGGTGTTTGTTTCCCCTTAGGCCAGTACACAGAATTGAAGGTGGGGAGATGGCAAATTTTCTGGGACCTGCCCAGAACATGTATTCTCTGGCATTGCTATGTGGTTATAAAACAATAAAAGGGTTAACTTCAAATGTGTCATGACTCTTTTTCCCTTCAAGTCTTCAAGGTCACCTGTGCTTTAGAGGAAAATATAAGGAGAAAGTGAGGCCCAAAGCGGCAGACACAGAAATGATTAGTGAGCAATGTAATATATTCCTTATCTTGTGAAGAAATGCAGAGGAAGGTACAGGAACTCTAAATGAGCAAACCTGAGGACTAGGAAGGCACTGATAAAACTGGCACCTCTCATTCAATGAGTAATCTGGTAAGACTCTGGAAAGCATTTGGAATTAAGTTTTAATCTTCTGCTTTAGCTTATTAAATTTCCTCAAAAATACAAATATGAAAACATTCATTGCAGTATTTATAATAGCGAACATTTCAAACAAGCTTACTGCTTAACAATAGAGGAAGTTAAGTAAATCAGCTCATTTACCTCCTATCCTCCCTCACCAACCCCACCCCCCGCCCCTGGCCCACTGCTGCTTCTTCCTTAGCCCACGCGGGGAATGAAGCCTCCCTTCCCACTCAGAGAAGGCCCTGAGAGAGGACCGGGGAGTTCTGGAGAGGGGGTGCAAACCATTAATGAGCATCTTCAGTGGCGGTCAGATGAGGTACTAGGGGAGAGAAAGGCAAAGCTGTGGCCTCAGTTGCATTTTGGCTTTGTGTGTGAACATGTAGTCCAGAACCCAAAACGGGATTCTGGGGGCCTGGGTCCCAGATCCATTACTGTTACTGGCCATGGGCCAATACCGTTTCTGCATAAGGACTCAAATTCAAGGTCTCAGAATTTAAGGTCTCAGATCCCTTCTGGTCTAAAATTGATTATTAATAAATTCAAATCTGATCACATACCACCAAACTAAAACTTCCAAAGGCCTCCCCCAGTACTTCCAGACTCCCCTCAGTTGCTCTTAGAATCAAAGCCACACTCCCCACTGTAGCCCTCCATGTCCTGGTCCAGGTCTCCATGGCTTCTCTGATGCTTCAGGTACGGGCCGGACTCCTTCCAGCCCAATGGCCGTCATACATGTGCTTTCTTGCAAGGACCCCCTTCTCCACACTTTACTTGGCTGTTATTTAACCTTTGCTTCTTTGTTATTGCCTCAGAGAAGCCTTTCTTGACCCCAACCTCCCAACCTGCTTTCAGCTTGGGGTTCCAGTGTACTCTCTTCTTAGCATTTACCATCATTAAAATATTTGTGAGACCAGGTGACGCTGTCTTCCCAGTTCTATGTGCAATAAATTCCACGTGCAACATGTTCACTCTAGATAAGCCCCAAGTTTAGTTTAAAAATGTCCAGTCTGTTTAATCTTCATATCTTAGAAAAGAGCCTGAGTTTATTTTTTTTATGAAAATGACAACTAGCTGTAACTAGGTGACATGGAAGTGACAGGACACCACCATTCGTACCTGAAAGCAGTGGTTTTGGGAAGAGAAGGCTGGGCTCTGAACAAGTTCACTCAGCCAATACAGCAAGAGCAATTCAGAGACCTGCCTTTGAACCTGGCTGTGCCTTTTCAAGCTGTGTCTCCTCTGGGGCCTTAGGTTCACCAACGAGGGGCAATAATCACATCTACTCCATGAGGACATTGCTAGAATGAAGTGAGATAATGGGTGTAAAACGTACAAGGCACAATCACTGGCATATAGGGCACACGATGAACATTGTTATTAGTTCTTAGGATGTTAACAGTAAGTTCTCACTGTATTTAGGCCCTAGTGTACATGCAGGGAAATTACAGACGGCTAAGCCTCAGTGCCAGCACTCCAGGAGGCAAAACTCGGCGATTCTGCACCCACGACAGACAGAGGGTATACATTAAGGTAGGAAAAAACTCCGTCAAGTATCTCACGCTTCATTTAATCTGAAGAATATTACAAGCTCTTCGTCTTCTGATATAAGTTATTTATAACTTTACAGAACAAGCAGCGAATTCAACAATTCAAAACCTAAGTAAGTCTACACGCTGTTAATTTCTGGCAACAGTCTTCCCAATCTGGTTTTTTAAAAAAGTCATCCCTGCCCCCATTTCAGTAGACGTGCACCATGCCATAGAGGAATGTCCAGAACAGAACGTAGGTGAAGAGGCCTCCGATGAGACCTCCTGTAAAGAGAGGTCTTCGTGACTTAAAATATTTGTTCCACCTCCTTCCCGCCTTGAGAATTAAGAGCAGGGAGAGCAGGATGGAGGCAAGCAGGTAGAAGATGAAGCCGTAGAGGCCGGTGAGGCCGAGGATGCCGGCCGTGGCCCCCGACAGCGCTGACACTGAGGTCCGGCAGTAATCCAGGACCGCGGCGTTGCCTCGCACAGCTGCCTCACTGATGAACGGCGGCCCTTCCCGCTTGGCCACCACAGCGGCCATCGCACCCGCCGGGGCTCAGCTTCTGCTTTCTCGCGGAGCTGCGGAGAAAAACCAAGTTACAAGTGGCGCCCCGAGTTAGCGAGTTGGGTTCATGCCGTCCCTCCCCCTGCGGTTTTCAAAACCTCGCTCTACTCCTGGGTCTTGAACCTTCAAAAGACGCTGAGAAGGCTGAGAGCTCGGGCAAGCTCGGGCCAGTTCGGGGTGCGGGGGGAGCAACAGCACGGCTGCATTCCCCGCCTAGGCTCGCCGGGTTACCTGGAACACGGCAGCGGATAGTCACTTGGCCTCCCCTCAAACAGTCTGAGGCACAGATGCCCACGGCGCCATCTTGCTCTAGAGACTGCTGGGAAAGCCCAAACTGCGCGTGCGCCAAGGCCTCACTCCCGCCCTCTAGCGCATGCGCGGCGGGTCTCCCAAGCACACCCCGCCCCCACCTCGTTTTACTACGCACCCACTGGGACTTCTGAGAGCCGAACAGCCATCCGGTGGGTGATTGGTTGGAGATTTGTTAACTATTCATGAGGAGGCGGGCCCAGCCAGACGGCCTTTGTTAACCAGAGGGCGCGGTCCCGTGGATTTTCGCTGCGGCTTTCGCCGAACGGTACTTGGTTGCCAGATTGGGGTCGAGATGTCCTACATCCCGGGCCAACCGGTCACTGCCGTGGTGGTGAGTGCGCTCGCGCGGGTTCCTTATCGTCGTGCCTTGCTCCCACTTTGCAGAGCGGTAAACTGACAGCCCAAACAGGTTGACAAAGATTCGAACCCGTGGCTCCTGCAAACCTCGGCCAGAGCTTCAGTCCCGGTTCCAGGCGCGGTTTCCCCCGCCGTGTAAAGAGAAGGCTGGGATCCAAGAGCCTTCTCAGAGCCTGGACCTAGCCAGAACCCGCGCGCTGCCGTTGCCGCGTTGGACAGCCGTCCGGGGCGGGAGGATTGAGGGGAAAGGCCGGGCTGTGGGAATGTAGGAAAGCGCTCTGGGCTTTCCTGGGCCTGTGAGCCCAGCTGGGTAGCCGCAGGGGGCAGGCGCCGGCCCGGACATCCTTGAGTCGTGGCCTCTGGAATGAGGAAGTGCTTCCTCCACTCCCGTGGGAGCAGCCGCCCAGAGAAGGATCTGAGGGGTGGAGGGGTCCAAGGCCTGCGTAGCAGCCCCTTACTCTTCCTCCCTTCTAGCCTTGCCTCCTCGGACTCACCTCCGCCCGGTTGAGTAGACTCATACAACTGGCTTGGTCTGTTCGGAACTTTTCCGGGATCCCCAGACCAGGGGCTAAATCCAGGTCGCGTACCTGCCGCTTGGGGCCGGAGGAGAGATCTTTTGGGGTCAGCTCAGGCCCTTGTTTCACACACCCAAACCCACTTCTAGGCTTGTCTTGGGTGTCAGGTGCTATTAGAATAAAGCGAGGGAGGCCGGGGCCATAGTCCCAATGCCAGTACTACAGCTGGATGGGACTCGGAGACCAGGATGTGGGGAAGTGAGTCCCAGAGAGGTACGGTCATGGCCAGGCATATAAAGAAGCCCTTAGGAAGGACCCAGCTCACTGAGAAGAAATGCCTGTTGGGCAGGCATTGAGTCAGGTGCAAGTCCCTGCTCTGGGGCCAGGCTGTATTATCTCAGATGGGTGTGCTGGGAGTCAGCTGGTGGTGCGTGAAGTCACCGATAAAGGCGGCATGTGACGAACTTAGAACAGCAGCTCAGGCCAGGACTAGGAGGAAACATGACTGGACTTGCTGAGAACTGTCCTAACCTTCACCCTGGCTGTACCCACCTGACTTCCAGATCCCTAGCTGCCCCAGAGAGAAGGGGCCAGGCTTCCTCCTTAGCTGGAATAAATATGGGTACAGGTGAAGAGCCAGGGAGGGATCAGTAACCCACCTGACTTCACCCAACAAGTCAGTGACAGAGCCTTGCCTCCCAGCCCAAGGGCCTGTATTCTTTTTGACCTTGAAGGTGGGTCAAAGGTATGTGTTGGAGGAGGTGCAACAAGCCTGCAGGAGCTCACTTTTGGGCATGTGGGCCCAGGACCAGTGGCCCTTTGGGATGATGCTTCCTGCTCCCCCTCTGGTGTCATGGTTGGTGCCTGGGCCTTCCTCATAGCTGTAGGACCATGACTTCCCAATTCCTCTAACATGTTTGAACATGGTAGGTGGGGTTTGGCCTGTCTCTGTCATTGGATTGGGGATGTGGTGGGGGAGGCTTCCTCCCTGGCCCCTGCAATCTCCCATGTAGTTAACATCTCGAGAATGTTAAAACCATGTCATCCTCTTGGATGCTCTAAATGGCTCCTGGCACTCACACTCAATGTGCTTCTCCCCTAGGATCTCCATCTGAGGTGGCTGTGTCCAGCCAGGCCAGGTGACCAGATGTTGACCCTAAGTCTGTTGATCTTGCTTTCCAAGTAGTTCATGTCTCCTGGCCTGTACATCCCACCTCTGAGAGATGTCCATTTTCCTACTGAGTGGTCATTCTAGCATCCAGCCTGATCACAACCAGCCCTACTCCCCAACTCCTGAGAGCTCTAGTGGGCTCGGAATGGTCAGGTGGCCAAACTCCTGATAAAGTCCAGATAAAAAAAAAAAAAAGCAGAAGATCTTTTGCTTTTTTTCTCCTTCATGTTAAAACTCTCAACTTTTGGGATAGGGTGATCTGGTCTGATTCCTAGCATCGGTTGACTGAAGCATGGCTGCTGAAGGCTTTGAAAGGAGCCTGGCACAGCTGGGGACCAGAGCCGCAGATATGGTGGTAGAACTCTAGGACTCTCCTCCACCTCCTACTCTGCACAAGAGCAAGGTTTGGGCTTAGGGAGAAAACCCCTTCCTGGGAGCCAGTCTGCTAGGCCTGGTTTTCATGGCCTTCCTGTCTGGCTCCTGCCTCATCTCACCTCCAGTTCTGGTCCTGCACTGTACACCCTGGTCTTACAGGCCTGTATCCACAGTACCTTCAAGTCTCTGTTCCTGTTCCTTGGCCAGGACAGCCCCTTCTTTCTGTGTGAGTTTGATCTCCACTTTTCCTGAGCATCTTCAGTCTTGCTCTTGATTGGGCTGGCTCAGCAACCTGAGCTGCCTCAGCAGGTTGCTTGCACTTTTTTCCAGGGCCTGACCCCTCCCCTGGGACACAGGCCCCCATCCATAGCAAGCATAGTGTCCTGGGTCTTGGGACATGAGGGGCTTAGAGCATGTGTGACTGAGACTGATTGATGCATGAGACAGGAAGGGGACAGAAGTTGGGACAGAGGATTGTGTGGGTGGGTTGATGTGGCTGAGTTATCAACCCCCCAGCCTCCCAGGTTAGTGACCAGCTGGATATTTCAGGGGTCTCAGGGCCCCACCCTCCTGGCATGGCTTAGCTGCCCCAGCAGCTTGAGGCTGCTGCAGGAGACAGACCAGATTTCCAGATTTGTTCTCCACACACCCACCAACCCCTACTTCATTTTTTTCTTTGCCAGCAAAGAGTTGAAATTCACAAGCTGCGTCAAGGTGAGAACTTAATCCTGGGCTTCAGCATTGGAGGTGGAATTGACCAGGATCCCTCCCAGAATCCTTTCTCGGAAGATAAGACGGATAAGGTAAGGGGGAGGGTCCTGGGACCTCTCTGCACAAAGAGGCCTGAGGGGGATGTCTCTGCTTCCTGGGCCTTCGTGGAAGGAGCAGACTTCATCTCTCTCAAATAGTCTTCTCTAAGGTCTAAAAAATGATCTGGTGGGAATAAGTAGGGGTAGGGGTGAGGAATGGACCTCCCAGCCCTAGGAAGGCCTGTTCAGACACAGCGCAGGAGCAGCAGGGGCTGGAGCATTCATGCCTGGAGGTTGGGGGTAGGCTTGGTGCAGGGATGGACAGATGGACAGCTGGGAGTATGCTGTGCTAGGCTTTGCTGGGTGGATGAGGGGCCAGTCCAGGGAACCTAGGGCTTGAACTGGGCTGTCTCTTCCCAGGGTATTTATGTCACACGGGTATCTGAAGGAGGCCCTGCTGAAATTGCTGGGCTGCAGATTGGAGACAAGATCATGCAGGTAACTGAAGTCCCAAAGGAGGAAAACAAGGCTTGGGTCGGTGGGAGTGGGGCTGGGGCTGCGCCTGCCTCCGGGATCACTTGGGAGACTCACTGAAGCCATTTTGAAGAAGGCTTTTTGGAGCCCACGCTGGCCTTGCACCCAGGGGAAGCTGGCTGTCTTCTCTGTGTGTCAGCTGTGGTGCTTGTCATCCTCCATCCTGGGGGCATCAGCTTGGGGCCTGCTTGGGTAACCCAGTCTCCCCAAAGCCCAGCCTACTTCCAGATCCCAGAGGGTGGGTGCTGAGGTGGCTGTCTTCTCCCCCTGGGTCAGGTGAACGGCTGGGACATGACCATGGTCACACACGACCAGGCCCGGAAGCGGCTCACCAAGCGCTCGGAGGAGGTGGTCCGCCTGCTGGTGACGCGGCAGTCGCTGCAGAAGGCGGTGCAGCAGTCCATGCTGTCCTAGCGGCCCGCCAAGGTCCGACACGTGCCTGCCTCCTCTTGTACAGTGACACTGCTTCCACAGTCTGCTCCTCCTCCTGGCTTCTGCTGAGTGCTGGGCCCCCGCTCGGAGGGGAAGAGCTGGTCCCAGAGGCCTGACCTGGCCTGCCTTCCCCTCCCACCAGTGGCCCAACACTCTGGGACCAACTCTCCCTCAGATACCAATGACTGGAAACAGTGGCCTGCAGCTGAGTCATAGTCAGTCTGTAGTGACCACAGGCTCGGACCCCAGACCCTGACGCCTGGCCTCAGCAATGCCCAGGTGAACAGGGGGCCCCACCTCTGAGAGTGGCCACAAAGCAACAGTGCCAGGTGGGGCCAGCCTCTCCCATACTGCCCTGGCTGCAGGGCTCGGCCCTGCCCTGTCTCAGCTCCGAAGTGCCTGTGCCCCACGCTTTTCCCTGTTGCGCAGGGGTGGGAGCATTCTGCACTGCCAGAGGCACTGCGAAGCTGGCTAGGATGGAAGCCAGGCTCACAGCGCACCAGTTGCACCCCCACTCCTCTGATGGGCGCTGGCCTTCCCAGGGTTTGCCTGCTCACAGGATTCACACAGGATTGAGGCTGACATTTTAGGGCAGTTCTCAGGATTGCCCTTTTCCCTTGTGCCTGTGGGTTTAACTTTTGTATTTTTTTAATTCCAATTTTGATACAAAGCATTATTCTCTCACTACTTGGAAATGCCAATTCTACTTTTGAATGTAGCATACTAATTCAGTCTGGGAAAAATGACTCTTAACAAGTCAACAAGCCTTACTTCGGTCACTGTGGAAATGGGGCAGTATGAAGCCTCCCCACACCAAACATCTTGTGCCCAATAAACAGTGCTGGAATTCACAGGGGGTCTTTCCTGGGGCACAGAGGTGGGCTGTTTGGGGCTGGATTATAGAGAGAGCTTTGGCTATAAGGCTAGCTGAGCTGGCCCCAGCTGCTCTAGGATGAAGCCCCACTATTCCTAGGTCCACCTGACATGGTGCTCAGCCTGGCCACATCTACGGTAAAGTGTGGGGCACTACCACTGCGAGAGGGGCAGGGAGCACCCAACTTCCCTTGTGAACTTGGTCTCCGTTCCCACCCAGGAAGAGCCTCATGGACCCCAATGGGTCCATGGGAAAAACACCCACCCTCCAAGACACTTAAGAGCACTCAGTGGATCACAGCCAGGGATGTGACCCCAAGTATCCCCAGGGCTGCCACCTGATGGGATGTGGGGAGAACTGGAGAGTTCCAGGGTGTCTGGCTGGCTTGCCACTGGCTGCACTACCAGCTCTGGGAATTGTTGCCACACGCACACCCACTGCCAAGTCAGATTTTTGAAGTACCCCATTTTTAAAGTGTGACACCTGGTAACACACTGGGTGGCCCAAATAAAACAGGCGTGCATACTAGGTCAGGCTACCATGTCTGATATGGGGAAACAAGATCTAAATTCTCTGATATTTTTATACTAGGGTAGAGGAAGAATCTGGAAAAATCAGTCATCCCTCCACTTCCAGGGGCGGCCAGCTCTTAAAGGCGTCTTCCATCCCTGGCTCAGCCACACCTTGAGCAGTGTGCCCGTGGTAAGGCAGAGATGTGCCACCCGTGGGACCTACATGGCCCCGAGCAAGCAGGCGTCTTGCACTACCTGAGAGGGTTCCTTGATGAAGTGCCGGGTCGGCACGCAGGCGGACCGGCAGACTTCACAACCCCTGAATGTCCTTACACGGAGTGAATGGGGCTGTCTCCCTATGTCCCAAGGATTCGCTGCTGAAGCCAACACACCTGCCTCCTGTATCTGGCAAACGCTCAGCACACGAAAGGAAACAACCGGTTTTAATTCAGGATATACACTCTCACACTGAGCGTGTAGAAAGTTGAGAGTGGATTGACAAACTCAAAGCAGTACAAGGCACATCTGGGCCCCACCCTCGTCCCCTGCCCCAGGAAGGACAACTGGTTGGGCTGGGAGGGGACTTAGAACCAGGGTTGGCCTATGAGGACTGTGTGAGGTGGTCTTAAGTCCTTATCTTAAGGCCTCCTGAACAGCCCAAAATTGGTGAACCTCAGACAGAGGTCTGGGGAAGTGAAGGCAGGCAGGCCTGCCCTGCCACCCAGGGGAGCTCCTCTCACCACCTGGCGGGTCCAACAGGCCTCTAAGGCACGGACACAGGGAGGGACTCACATGGGGCCCTGGACTCTGGGAGAGTGGAGGTAGGTAGATGGCCACTCCCAAAACATCCCTCCAGCATTGGAGGTGGAATTGACCAGGATCCCTCCCAGAATCCTTTCTCGGAAGATAAGACGGATAAGGTAAAGTTCTGAAAAGGGTGTTACTGGGACGAAGATCCAGAGCGTATTGGATGTGAGCCTAGTTCAGAACCAATCTGTTGAGCACCTCCAGATCCACAAATACTGTATGTTTACTAGGCACTGGCCTGGGCCCCCTGTGACTGCCACCATGAAAACTGAGTTATAGATAATGTGGCCTTCAGAGAAGGGGCCCCAAGGACTAACCCCAAAGTCCTAGCCCCTCTGCCACTGCCACCAGCACCTCTCAGTCCGTTGGCCACAGCACCTGGCTGCTCAGTCTTTAGGAATGCAGCAGCGGCACCACAATGCCCTTGGCTCTCCCAGCTGCTCCCTGACACACTGGGTGCTCGGGCAAGGCCTTCAGCTCCTAGCTCAATGTCCAGTCCTGCTTGGGATGGCTGTCAGAACCTGTGGGTGCTGCCTGAAGCCTTAGTAGAGATGGCAACAGCAAGTTGCAGGAGGACCAGGTGACTGGCCAAGTAACACCCGAGAGGGGCCACCAGCAGTCTGGCTGTTAATCTTGGAGCACAGTCACGAGTCTGTCCCAGAGGGAGGTTTCTCCCCAGCCCTGGAGAGTCATGGACGAAGGCAGTCTGGTTCATGTTTAAGGCATCTGACCCTGAGGAAGAGAACGCTTCTCCACTATTGGCATGTGGAGCCAGCCCTGCACTCTAGACTGCTTTTCCAGCCTTCCTCCTGGGCCCGGGGCCCGGGCCATTTACACTGGGGCCCTGCGTGCTAGTTCACCCGCTCATACCCTGGTTTCTTTCTGTACAAGCAGAAGTGCTGGATGAAGAAGACAATATCGAAGAAGATGGAGAAGATTCCGAGTCCAAACTTGGTTGGGTCTCCAAAGATCAGTGTCCACTGGTCTGTTAACAGCCAGAAGGGACAGAATTTAGTTTTAGGTTGGCAGCTTGTGGGGCTGTGGAGGGTGAGGGTGGGGGTCCTCCCCTCTTCAGGAAACCACAAACCCTCAGCTGCGAATGCCCCTTGGGGATCTAGGGGCTGGGGCTGCTAGGATGACCAAGCTATGGGGCTGGGGAGATGGGGGTAGCCCGGCCGCCTGCTGACTCACCATTGTTGTAGGACTGGAGGAACATCTGGAGGAGGCTGAAGGAGCCCCCAGTGAAGTCGAGAAGCACGTTGCCAATGCTCCAGCCCTCGGTGCTTTTGTAGACAAAGTTCATGTAGGCCTGGGCACACACACAAAGCGATGGAGGGCGGTGAGGAGGCTGGGTGGCTGCCTCACGCACCTTGTGACTGCTACTCCAAACAAGAGTTGCTGTAATTCATCCCACTCATGTGCTCTGGCCTCTGTTCCAAGGAACACTGTGACCTTTGGGCTCTGACAAGCTTTGACAGAGAAGTTTGGGTGGGTCCTGGGGTCTTGGCAGCATGCACAGCCATACAACCCCCCTCCTCCCACCCCTGCACCACACAGCTCCAGTGGAGGGAGGCTGGCAGGCCGCTTCTCCATCTTCCTCGTCCCTCCCTGTTCTGGGACAAACCCTTATCGTGGTTTTTCAGCCACTCAGATTCCTCTCATCTCCAGTGAAGACTCTCCCTAAACTCAGCCTGGACTCCATGATGTACTTGGGAACGTGGCTGGAAGTCTGCCTGTCTGGTTTGAAATGCCAGCGCCCCCACTGGAGCTTGGTTTCCTTGGGAGAATTACTTGAGTTCTCCCTCCGTAGGGTGTGCTGACCTCCTGCCTCAGCCCTGCCTGGGCTCCTGGGTCTCTGTCTCAGGTTTCTGGGGCCCACTCGGACACACACCCCCTCCCTGCTGCCAGCACCCCCCTGGGCTTCTCTGACTTGGCTTCTTTAGTGGTCTTCTCCCAGTCAGCCATCAGCCATGGCCCTTTTTTGTCCTCTCCCTCTCTCTCCATACTTTCTGCCACCTCTCCAGTCATGGACAGTTTCAAACGTCCCCATGTGGGACTCCTGCCTCCCAGGTTTCCCAGCCCTAAGCTTCCCCACATTCATGGATTGAGGCCCCACTTCCCTCAAGACCTTCCCCAACTCCGAGGCCTTCTTCCCAAGTCCCCCAGGCCCAGCCTCTTCAGCCCAACACTGCTCGGCCAGCCAGGTCTCCTTGCTCACTCCCACACTTTTCTGTCTGTGCCTTTGTGTAGGCTGCCCCGAGCCCGGAATGCCCCCTTCTCTGGTGTCCACAGAATTACGTCTTGTTTATCCTTAAAGGTCTGGCCTGTTTGCAGGCCCCCTTGGGAGACTGGCCCTGACTCTGGCCAAAACGTTTTCCTTCCTGAGCCCATGGGACATAAGGTTCCTTGTGCTGGAGAAGCTGAAAAGGGGGCTTCTCCACTGAGAACGGGGCAAATTGAACGTCTCCACTCATAAGTGGAATCTGCAGTTGGTGTCACTTCATTTCTGACCCTGTCCTGGACCATCCAACTATGGGGAAGACATGTTTGACTCTCGGCCCCAGATCTGAGTAGGACTGTCCACGCCCTTCAGCAACACCCCCACAAGGAGACCCTGGATGGGACCTCTGAGAAAAACCTCTCTGTATGGGGGTGGAGCTGGTAGTGGGGGGCTCTCTCCTTCCACCTAATCTTTCCCAAGTATCCTGCTGCTGCTGGTCAGTAATGGGGTGCAGAACTGACACCATGAGCTGGGATGGAGACAGGAGCAACCTGCACAACCCAACTCTCCCAGCTGACTGTGAGCTCAGAGGAGTCTCCACTGAATTCTCTGTGTGATTTCTGGCTGCAGGGAAGAGCAGGCAGCAGTAATGGCCAGCTTCCACCCCCTGCCCACCCCCACCCTCACCCCTACCCCCACTCCTGCAAGCTTTCCACCAATCTCCTTGCCCCAGCCAGGAGTAGGACCCGGGGTCTGTATTTCACTGATCCCTCACCCTGATGGCCCAGTAGAAAGGCAGGCAGGCCCTGGAGGTACCTGTGGAAAATACTTGACCAGTGTCACTGCAAGCTTGATGTAGGAGAAGCAGAAGAGAAACTGCAGCCAGGAGGTCACGCGGACTGCGGCCAAAATCATGACGATGAGCGCGAAGAGCCACGCGAGCACCAGGAAGCCAATGGCAGGCCAGGACACACGCTGGTCACCTCGCTGAGGGTGAGGGGGGCGGGAAGACGCGAGTAGGTGGGGTGTGCGGGAGGGCACAGAGAGCCCAACACCAGCAATGTCCTTGTCACAACAGGGGTCTCTAGTTTGGTCCTTCTTGGACTTCCAGAGTCCATTCCTTCTTGTTCCCACAATGCAGAACTGGGTGCTTCTCAGAGCCCACCAGGAGCGCTGGGTGTTGAGGACAGAGCCCAACATCTCATCCCAGCCCTGGCTTGTGCCACAATCTGGAGGGCACCTGATTGTCTCTGGAATCTGTCCCCTTTCCCTACCTGTCCCCAGAGAAGGCCTCCTTCATCCAAGCTTCACAGCAAAGAGTAAAGAAACCTAGGAGACTCCCGAAGGTGGTGCCCAAGCAGCCCCTGGCTGGCCCTGCATGTGCGAAGGGAGCCCCCTGAGGGAAGTGGAGCACCCACAGGGAAGTGAAAAGAAAATGTGCACGTTAGCGACCCCCTGAAACTCGGTCTACAACACCCTTTCCAGCTGAAGCACCAGAAAAACCCCTCTGGCCCCTCAGCTTGGGTTCCAGACCCCCCAGGACCTCTCGGGACCCTCACAAGCCTACTCCCCATGGTGGCACACTAAATCCTGGCTACCCCCATCTGTTCACGGTTCCTCATTGCCACCTGGCCTCTACAGTTCTGTCCCCCAGCTGAGGGAGCCCCGCCCTGGCCCTCTTCTCCATGTCCAAGGGAACTTGACTTATCCCATGGACCGCAACTCAACACCACTTCCTTGATGCCCTCCTGCCCCCTCCTCACTGCTTGGGCCAGGCCTTCCAAGAGCTGTCTATGCTCTCCCCTCGCCCTCAGCCCGCTGGGTCATCACTGCCTCTCTGTGTCCCTCACCCCAAACCTGTAGGTGGGGGACAACAGCTTGGGCTCAAAGGGTGGTCTCTTGGCCCAATAAGCAGTTGCTGAGTGAACAAACACGTCCTTTCTAAGGGTTTCCGTGTCTTCTGCAGTAAAGCAGCAGGTAGGAGTGGCAGGTGGTGGTAGTGGGTACTGGCCTGGCAGCCACAGGGGGAGGTACCAGTTTTGTCCCTTACCTCATACAGAAGGCACTGCACCAGGACAACCAGGGTGAGGGCGACAGCATGCAGGCTGAAGAAGACATCATTACTCTCCACAGGGTTCACACCATTTGGGTATTTGAGGAAAAACTGCTCCTGTTAAGAGGATGGGGAGAAGCTGAGGAGGGAAGGGCAGCCAGGACACTGAATGGCATGGGCCGGGCTGTGGTGGGCTGGCAGAGCCATACCTTGATGTGTGGCACCCAGAAGAGGCCGACATTGAACACGCTGTAGGCCACGAAGCCCGTCAGGTTCAGGGTAACGAAGTCAAAGCTGAGACCAACCACACTGTGGGGCGAGGAGATGGAAGACAAGGCAGGCAAGTAGGCAAGACTTGGCCAGTGAAGGCATGGAGGGGCAGAGCTCCCAGTACAGGGGAAGGAAGGCCTGGCTGCGCCCAGCATATCATGTCCTCAGGTCCTCCTTCATGGCCCAATCGATGCCACCCAATCCCACCCTCTTGAGAAGCAATTTCCTCCTGCCTCAAGTCCTGGTCCCAGAGGGAAGTCTGGAAGCCTTCTGTACAAAGAAGGCCTCTTCCTCTCCTTGGGTACTCCCAGTGCAGCAGCCCCCAAAGAGGCCCACGTGGCTAGAGTGACGGCAGGAAAGCTGGTGTCCCTGGTGTATGAAGGTACAATCCCAGGCCCACTTTGTCCTTTCTTCCATTGATGTATAATTGACATACAACATCCTATTCATTTCAGGAGCACATCACAGTACTTTGGTATTTACATACATTACGAAATGGTCCCCACGAAAAGTCTAGTCCCCATATGTCACTACACAAAGTTATTACAATGTTATTTATACCCCTGTGCTATACCTCACCTGCTCATGACTTGCTTTACAACTGCAAGTTCACACCTCTTAATCCCCTTCACCTACTTCACCCATTCCCCGGATATCTCCCGCCAGTACCCACCAGTTTGTTTCCTGTATCTATGAGTCTGTTTCTGCTTTGTTTTTAGATTCCACACGTAAGTAAAATTATCCAGCGCTTCTTTATGTCTGACTTATTTCCCTTAGCATACCTTCTAGGCCCATCTATGTTGCTGAAAATGCAAGATCTCATTCTTCACTCTGGCTGAGTAACATCTCTTTGTATATATGTGCATCTATCTTCTTTATTCTGTCTGTTGGTGGACACTCCGGTTGCACCCATGCTTTGGCTATTGTAAATAATGCTGCAGTGAACCTAGGGGCGCACGTATCTTTTCAAATTAGAGCTCTCATCATCCTCAGATGGACACCCAGAAGTGGAATTGCTGGATCATACTGGATCATTCGGTGGTTCTATTTTTAACTTTTTGAAGAACCTCCATACTGTTTTCCACAGTGGCTGCACCATTTTAAATTGCCACCAGTGTATGAGGGTCCCCTTTCTTCCAAGTCCTTGACAATACTTGTTGCCTCTTTGTTTTGTTGGTTTCTTTGCTGTGCAAAAAGCTTTTTAATTGGATGTAATTCCACTTGTTTATTTTTGCTTTTGTCGCCCTTGTCTGAGAAGACATATCCAAAAAGAAAACATTGCTAAGACTAACTGATGTTGAAGAGCTTACTGCCGATGTCTTCCTCCAGGAGTTCTGTGGTCTTAGGTCTTACATTCAAGTCTCATCAAAATGGTGTAAGATAGTGGTCAGATTTCATTATTTTGCATGTCTCTTTCCAGTTTCCCCAACACCATTTATTGAAGAGACTGTCTTTACCCTATTGTGTATTCTTGACTCCTTTGTCATAGATTGACTGTACACGTTGGGTTTATTTCTGGGCTCTCTAACCTATCCCATTGATCTATGTGTCTGTTTTTGTGGCAGCACCATGCTGTTTTGATTATTATATGCTTATAGTATAGTTTGGTACCAGGGAATGTGACACACGATACCCCTTCTTTGTCAAGATTGCTTTGGATATGTGGGGTCTTTGTGGTTCCACACTAATTTTAGGATTCTTTGTTCTAGTTCTGTGAAAACTGCCATTGGTAATTTGATGGGGATGGCACTGAATCTGCACGTTGCTTTGGTTAAGTAAGGACATTTTAATAGTATTAATTCTTCCAGGCTGTGGATATGGTATCTTTCAATTATTTGTATCTTCGCCAATTTCTTTCATCAATGTCTTACAGTTTTCAGAATACAGGTCTTTCATTTCCTAGGTGTTTTAATTTTTTAATGCAATTGTAAATGGGATTATTTTCTTAATTTCTTTCTGAAACACTGTTATTAGTGTACAGAAATGCAACATAAATGGATTGTCTTCATGTGTGGTCTAGGTGCCTTTTAAACCACTGTTTCCCTTGAAGAGGCCCCTCGGTAACATCCCTGCCTGCTGCAGGTCTCCACGTTGGGAATGGGATTCCCTTCGTTCTCACGCCTCCATCCCTCCCACCTTCTCCAGGTGGTCCCTCTACCCTATGTCGTGCAGAGGCTGTTCAATGGGCCCTCAGTTCTTTGGCAGGAACTACTCTATGTGTACGTGTATATCTGGTATTGTCTGTGAGAGGAGGTGAGTTCAGGGTCTTCCTACACCCACATCTGAGCCTTGCCTCCCCCCCTTTCTTTTAGTGTTCATTACTTTAAAAAAAATTTTTTTAATCCCACTTTATTTTTAAAATCAAAGCAGAAGGCTTAATCTCCAAGGCTGAAGGATCCAACTCTGGCACGGTAGCATGACTCGACACTAATCCCACCAGGAATGGACTGACCAACATGAAACATAGTCGGATGTACTTCACCTTGACCCAGCCCATTCTCCACTTCACTAAGAAGCCTCATTTTGTTGCTTTCACAGGAAGTAGCTGAATTTGGCAAGAGATCAATTGCCCAGTGGTACAAGTGCTACCACAGGCTCTTAGAGCTTTCAGATCGACAACTTTCTAGAAAGGGCAGGAAGAGAGAGGGGTGAAGTCTGAACCCATGCTATCTGCAGCCTTGCTGGAATGCCCGTCACACTGGCGCCGAATGAACCTGCACGTATAGCTCAGCAGATTACCTTTTCCGCCTCCAGTTCATGATCACCTGAGGGTAGAAGGAAACAGACCAGGCTGCAAAGTAGATCCAGCCAATCACCTGGTTTACGATGTTAATGATGTTGCTGTGGATCACCAAGAAGTGTATCCTTGGCCTAGAAAGAATGGGGGGACCAGGATGAGCCGAGGACGGTTCCTGAAAGAAAGCCCTGAGTGCCCAGCACTGCTTCCCTTCTCAGTGTTTAAGCTCCAGCTTACCCGGTTTGGTTGGAATGATTTCTATGCAGAAAAACAGTAATTTGTCCCACATTCTGAGATGTCACTTGGAAAGAGGATTCTGTCACTCTGGGAGGCACCACAACCTATGAGGAAAGCTGAATTTGATCCAGTGCCATGTTACCGCAACTTCACTGAGTGTCTAGCTCCAGGCTAAGATCACACAGGTCCCTGTATTCCAGGCACTTACCAACAAAAGGAAGAAACGTTGGACCAGCCAGCCACCTGGAACCCCCCATATACCTGTGTATTAGGCTTTCTGAGCAGAACTTGGTTCTGCCCTCAGGTCCACCCATCTTATCTCTGAGGGAAGGTGGGACGGCTCTCTTCCTCTGTGGATCAAGCTAGACCTCAGAGAGCTGAGTACCAGAACCTGCTGTTAGAACCAATGGTGTTTCTTAGCCTGTAGCAGGCCTTACACCCTGGGGCACGAGTTGCATCTAATGATGTGTGGCGCTCACCATGGGATGAACAAGACTCCTTTCTCCCACAAGGCCCTTTTAGGTGAACACCCCTCATCGGACATGCTTCAGTGGGGGCTCAGAGCCCATTTGCAGCTCCTTTCTACAGCCACACAGGGCCTCATGGCGTGACATGTGGTTATCCAGTTCATCCCTGCATTCATCTTGTCTGTCTTTTTTTTTTTTAAAAAACCCTCATTTACTCTATACTGCCTCACCTATTGATGTTTTTTAAATTTAATTTATCAGTGATTAGCTCAAATCCTTGGTAAGGCAGAAACAGGGTATATATTAACAGACAAATGCGTAAGGGCAGTGAATAGTTATTGCTGTGACATCAGACAGTTTCTGGCACTGGGTTTTGGAAATAACACTCAACCAATAGAACTCAGAACAGTGCTTTCCAAACTTTAACGTGGACCCAAATCCTCCAGGGACCTTCTCGTTCATACGCAGATTCTGTATCAGTAGACCTGCAATGCGACTGAGATTCTGCA
This sequence comes from Tonatia bakeri, assembly GCA_004024845.1. Lineage (NCBI taxonomy): Eukaryota > Metazoa > Chordata > Mammalia > Chiroptera > Phyllostomidae > Tonatia > Tonatia bakeri. The sequence continues at coordinate 39,151 of PVIA01005567.1, forward strand.
TTTCTAAAAGGTTTTCAGGCAGGGACAATGCTCCTGTCCACGCACACCCTCTAAACAGCAAGGTCTTACAAAACTATCTTAAGAATTTCTTCTACATTCTCAGAACCATTTTTTGCCTCCGAGTTCTTGCCATCACCTTCCTAATTACATCTACATGGCAGTGGACACCCACCCTCAAGAAGACCAACAAGCCCAAACCAGAGATTTCTAGAACGATGAGACGGGGGCAGCCCCTGGTATGAAAACAAGGGGGACTATTTCCAGAAGCACTCAATTAAAATGTTCTCTACCCATCAGTTTCGGTTCAGTACTTACTTCGTCAGGGAGCTCAAGGATAGAAACATTCTTTGAACGAAATGTGATTTCAAAAGTGATCACCACGGTTGCATTTAATGGATGCCTGTGGGGGACAAGAGTCTGATTACTGCTGAGAAGCTGGACCTGGTGAGATCCCAACCAACCTTCTGGATTTCACATGGGGCCTGTCAATTCCCACGCAGCCAGGGTGAGGAAGTGCTTGTGCTCATCCAGAGGGGTGGAGAGGTGGCTCCCAGCTCCCAGCAGTTTTCTATCTTTATCAGCAGATAAGACATCCCTTTGGGGCTGGGTGAGACCATGAGAAGGTGTGAAAATGGCTGTGAATGCCAAACAGGGTGTCCAGAGGCCCACAGGACCGTGACATTTGCTCTGGAGCGGGGAAAGGCTTCTGAGAAGACTCAGGTCTGAGCAGGGAGCAGTGTGTCCCCAGAAAGCTGTGCGCTATGTCTGACTGTGAAGCAGCCCATGGGGGGCTCCAGTCGGGACTAAGAGGCCTGGAGTTACGTTGAAAGGCAGTGGGGAAGCCGCTCAAAGATTCTGGAGAGGGAGAGTTGTGGTGAGGGGACGACTGTCAGATTTACGAGGGGTCAACGTGCAGAGGTGACAGGGGCTGGAAATGGAACGCAGGTCTGTTGGGGAGCTGTGGTACCGAAGCTTTGGTTTGAGAGCAGACTTCCCAGAGGAGGTGAGGAAAGGGAGAAAGAGAGAAGAGAGGAGGACAGGGCTCCTGACTTCATCGTCAGGAATCCTTGTGACTGGGAGGCAAGAGCAGGGCAAAGCAGGGGAGGACACAGGAGGAGAGGGGGGCTCTCTGGCGCAGCTGGACTTGGTCAGCACCCTCGTGCCTGAACCAGAGGAGGTCGGCAAGAGAGACTCTCAGACAAGGCGAACCAGAGTTGCACAAATGGCAACCACCAGATGGTCACTTCTGCTTTTGGAAATGACCTAAGAAGCACTCGACTCCTTACCCCCTGACCTTCAGGGCCCCGCTCCAATATTTAGAGCCTTGGAAAGGACCACTTTGAAGTCTGGCATCACCTACTGGTCACTCAAGGACTCTTCTCAGGTGGGGAAAAGGCTCGTTCGTGACTGGGGAGAAGCCTCCTTCTGGCTTCTTCCATGGGAAACAGGAATTCCGCAGATGGGGAAAGAGAGACTTTGGGACCTAGGTCTGAAGCCCAGGGCTAGCACTTCCCTTTCTCTGGCTTCTCATAAAGTGAAGAGGCAAGAGCAAAACACTTGAAACATGAACAAACTGAGCCAGCCACGGGGTCAGCGAGCTGGGCTGAGGACAGCACTGGGCCTGGGAACTTACTGAAGGGTGATGCTGACATTGGCTGAGCTCCCATTTTCCAGCTTCACAGTGGGAGGTACAGCAAGGTTGACTGTCGACTCTGGAAGGACCCAAATTGATGGCATTAGTCATTAGGTCAGAGAACTTATGCCCAAAAGGAGAGACTGGGACAAGAGCCCCTGACACCTCACCTCATGAACTGACTCATGATAAGCCCTATGTTCTAGGTGGAGGCAGAGAGGTTCTGAGAGGCTAAATGATGGCACTGGTACCTGAAGCTCTCCTTAAGTTCTTTCATCTCCTGCCACCAGAGACAGAGGGAGACACAGGCCTGAGCAGGAGTCGCTGTACAACTCCTTCCTCTCCAACGTGACAGGCTCTGAGGCTATGCGGCTGAGTAATCCAGACACTGTTAGAGTCACAGAGCCCAAAAACTGTCACAGAGGAATCCAAACCATGCTCTGGGGTTAAAAAATTGGACTTGAACCTTCTTCAGATGGAAATCAGAGGAGTCTCTCGTCTTCCTGGAGCTTCAGTGGCCCTGCAGAACTGGTCCAGCCCTTCCTGTACTCAGACCCATAGAGTCCAGCTACCTTGTTTCTGAAGAAACCCTTTCAGGCTCCTGTATGAACCTCAGCCCCTCATTCACTGACCCCCTTCCTGAGGCTGCCTCTGCTGGGGACCGGGGGAAGACTGATGAACAAGACACACCATTTCACTCTCAGGTACCTCTTGGCATGAACTCAGAAGGTAAACTGATAGGCCTCCGGGGTAAGGGAAGAAGCAGGTTTGGGAGGCCAAATACCCTAGGGCAACTGACCACAGAATATGAGTGAGTCAGCCTCTCTCTGACCTCTTCCTGTGTTCTAAGGGGCAGTCCACAACCCCGCTCCCACCCCCGCTCCCAGGTATGCCTGGCACCTGTCCACCTCACCTCCCTGACCTCAAGGCCTTCAGGATTATGAACAACATAATGTGTGATTATGAGTCTAGACTGGAACTGGAAGGGGCCCAAGGAGAAAGCAAATGCTCAGCTTGATGAAGATGGTCCTTGCTGGGTTAGTGGCTACAAGCAGGGCCCAGGGTTCCCTCTCCCCAGACCCATGAAAGGCAGAAGGTGAACACATTTTAGGTCTCAAGTCGAAGGGCACTTAGAAGTTCTCCCCAGTTTGATCCTCTCTCTCCATACTCCTCCCTGGCAGTTTCTCTTCCTCTGCCCGGACACCCTGAGGGATAGCGACTCCACTTCCACCAAGGGGAAGGCCCAATCTGGAACTTGTACTCCTGGGCCTGGCTCTGCTACCTGGGACTTTTCAGACCTACCTGAGCCACCTTCTCCTTGCTAACCATGCATGTGTGAAAGCAGACGCAGACTCTGTCCCCTGCCTCCAAGTCTCCAAGCTGACTCCACCAGGGCTCCTGAGTGGCATGCCCCCTTGCTGACCCTTGCAGAGGCCAAGCTGTTCAGAACAGAGCCTCAGGGCTTGGAGGCAGCTTTGACAACTCTGCCCCTTCTTTTGCACTCTAGTCTCATAACAACCTGTGCCTTTGTTGTGGGCTTGCTCAGCTGAGGTAGGCCCCTGCTGTTACTTTCTTCCTAGCGCTGGGCACACCCGATAAGCAATATTGTGACAACACCGTTACCAGGACAGAGTTGCTGGAAGTGACAGCAGGCAGCTGCCAACACCTCTGGGTCCCCAGGGCTCTGCCGGGACTGTGGTCAGGGTGAGTGGGAGTTCCCCGTGGCCTCTGTTCTGCCACTGTCTTCACGCTGTAAAAGAGGAGGCTGTGGACTCGCACAAAAAGAGGATCAAGGAATGTTTCCTTCCTTCTTACTGCCACTGAAGACAGCGGAACTTGGCAAATGAGAGACTGGGCTCTGAGGTCGAGCAGATCCACCCTGGCCCTGTTGCTTCTAGCTGTGTGACTATGGGCAAGGTACTTAATCTCTTTGAGCCTGTTTTCTCACCTGTAAAATGGGGAGAATGGTACCTATCTCACAAGGCTTCCTAAAGATAAAGTGGTGATGTTTGTGACTTTCCACATGGCCTGAGTGCAAAGTAATTGCTATTGACTATTCTTAACATCATGGAAACAAGGCAGGGCAGTTTTTAAACTCAAGATGGGTGGCAGTTAGAGAGTCAGCACTGAACCCTGGGAAAGCACATTTTAAAGTCTGCCCTGAGGCAGGAGTCTCTGGACACAATACTGGAATTACCACAAGAGTCCTAATGAGACCATCCCAAGATTCCTCTAAGGAGTCTGTTTTGATTTTTTTTTTTTGAACTAATGCTTATTGGCACTTCCTATGGTGCTCCTGACCCCACACCAGCCTCTCCGCTACAATGTTAACTCCCAGTCTCTTATTATTACAAGGGGAGAGGTGGGGACTTCAGACATAAGAAATTGAGGATCCCAAGAGGGAAAGTGTTTTGCCCACAGAACATGAGAAGCTCAGAAATGGTGGTGGCGGGATTCAAACCTGGGCCTGTCTGGTCTAAAGCCCAGGTGTTTGCCAGTAAATTGCAGTGCCTCTCAAGATCTACCCAAACAAGTCAGAGACCAAAGGCTCTGAAGGCCAGTCATCTCACTTAAGACCCTGATGATCACTCCCCAAAGTAGGAAAGACAGGCCCGGCAGAATGAGGTCAGAAAACCAATTCCAGTTAACTTGATTTTACGGTGCTTTCCACTGTTCATTATAGTGACATTCAGGAAAGGAGAAGAAGTGATAAAATGGAGAAAGGACCCTGCCCAGTAGGGACCCTTTGTCACTTTCTAGCTCTGTGACTTTGGGGAAGACTTCTATCCTCTGTCTATTTGAGGTGGATTTGCTCTTCTTCTCTAGAGCAATGCATTAGCATTATTAAATGGAGCTTTAAAAAAGTATTTTATTTATTTTTAGAGAGAGTGGAAGGGAGGGAGAAAGACAGACAGAAACATCAATGTGTGGTTGCCTCTCGTAAGCCCCATACCAGGGACCTGGCCGGTAACCCAGGCATGTGCCCTGAATGGGAATCGAACTGGTGACCCTTTAGTTCACAGGCGTATGCTCAATCCATTGAGCTACATCAGCCAGACCTAATGGAGCTTTATTTAAAGCCTGCCAATGCATATGTACATATGCATACTGAGGCCCTAGTCCCAGAGACTATGACCCAGCAGGTCTGGAATGGGGCTCTGGCATCTGTACCAAGAAACACCAGGCTTCCTAGTCTGACCTTTCCTTTCCCGGAAACTGCTTATCCACAAGGTGTGACTGTATAGTGACATGACTGATTTTTTAATGAGCCTGGAAGAACTGGTCAGATGCTTGTGTTCATGGACACATAAGAGGCCAGATAATTGTAATGGTGCAGCCACTGTGCCTGTATTTTGGGAAGCTTCCATAGAATTTGTATCGTTTGCACAAGATTAATTTGAAATCTTCAGTCAGGGTTTTTAAGATCTGATTTTTGACAATGGCCTGGGGTCCTAGAAGTGCTCAACACAAATTTCTCTTGTGAAAGGAATTTCAGCAATGTTTTGGGTAGTAGGAGAATTAATAGAATGTCACAGGCCTCTAAAAACTCTGCTCTACAAGGATGTACAAACCCTGCTTTTTTTTTTTTTTTGACAACCAGCTGGTGTTCTGTGAGGCCCCTAGCCCTATTCTTCAGTCCCTCCTTAAGGAAAAGGTCTTCTCATCTTACAAGGGGATGCTGGGCAGACTCATTAGGTGTTCGTGGCCTGGCAGAACCAGGCGCAGCAAGGTGGCTACATCCCCTGCTTCTGCAGCATCTCCCAGAACCCATTACTCCCTCTGTGGGGTCCACGGGCAGGAACACAAGCCATTCTTTATAGATATTATCCCAGACTGTTGGAGCTCCACAGTTTGATTCTGGTGACACAGACAAGGTAGTAGAGACATGGAGGCAGAAGACCAATTATTTATGGAATCATCTGGCTCCCTGTAAAACTCCTGGACCCCAGACGTGGGTCTGCTACACCACCCAGTGGTCAAGCAGTGGTGCACCCTGCTTGAGCAAGGGCGAGGCAGGCACGTGCACTCTGGACGGTCCTAAATCCTTGGCCAGAAACAAGTCAGGCTACTCACTGTATACCACCATTTCCCTCTTTACAAAGCTGATGACCTATTTCTAAACTTACCACACTTCTCTATCAGCTTCAGGGGAAAAAGGATAAAAATAATCAGCCAACTCCTTATCATGTTCCTCGATTTCAAAGAGCTAGGAAGAAAAACAAATAGCAAGAGCAGTTCAGGTTAAAGTAGGATCAGCTTAGCAACAAGGGGACCATATAACCCCTGGAACCCTGGCACGAACAGTTCATAAAGGGCTTTCGCTTCACACCTGTGACCTCATGGGCTCTGCATCAGCAGCCTGAAGAACAGGGCTCCAGGGAGGACTCAATCTTTCTTTGATATGTGGGGAAATTTGGCTCAGAAAAACTAAGTGGGTTGTGTAAGGTCTCACTCTGAGGAAGTGGGCAAATACTGAATTCTCTCAACTGCTTCTTGCAAGCTAGCTAACAGAAAGAATGCAGTTTTATTGGCTGAGGGTTCTTCCCCACCCCCACAAAGTTATTAAAACCGTGGTCAGGTACTTGACTGTGTGAATCTATAAACCTTAAGGAAATTAATTTTATTCTCTATCTTGGGATAGGAGCTTCAGGGTTGTTATTTTCCTTAACACTGTTGAAAACGACAACACGCAGCTGTCCTTCCCGTCTTTAGCCTGAAAGCTCCGGAGGGCGGGGTAGGGTCTCCTGCCCACTTTCCCGGAGCCCAGTTCAGAGCTCAGCAAGCCACAATTCGGAATGGTCCCTCCAGAGTCTCCCACCACCAAGACAATCTACAAACTCCGCGACTCAGATTCAGGCGCACCCGTGCAGAAGGAGGGTAAGGGGCTCGGACATGCCCTGGGGTAGTCACCCACACCACCTCGGCAACCCGGTGAACTCGACCTCCGCTCCCACCACCTGGCTCCTCAAACCTGAGGACTGTCCGATGTCGCAAGGCTGGGGCTGGAGGCAGGGGATGGAACCCTGGCGCGGCTGAGGGGGGCTGGATTTGAGGCAGGCTGCCCAACCAGCTTGTTGCACAGTCTCTGGGCTTCATAGAGTCAACCTGGGAAATGGGAGGGTAGCTGTTGGGTCCGCACGGGTTCTCACCTGAGATCCTCTGAGGCTCCACAGGCTGACCACATAGGACGTAGGAGATTTATCCCTTTCTCCCGCCGGCTGGACCTTGTGTGAGCTTGGGCCTGAAGTCACGTGAGCCTAGTCACCTGATTTACGGAGTATATATAGCCGCGCGATGTACTCTGGGAGCTGTAGTTTTAACGAGTCTTAGCGGGACAATTGGGTGGGGTTGGAGTGGAACGGAGGGGCGCAGGCACCTGGGCGAGGATGACGGCTCAGTGTGGCGGCTCACGCCGTAGGGACGCATCCCAAGGGCCTGTCAGCGAGCCCTGCACTCCTTAAGACAGCGATGCACGACCTGTCCCAGTGAAGCACTCGTTGCCACTCTCCTGGCACTTCAGCTCGATGGGGCGGTGCCCTCTAGGTCCCGCCTTCCGTTGCCTCTTCGCCTATAGTCGGGCCCATCTCGAGGGTGCGCGGGGCTCCGCCTTCCTTGACCAATAGGAAGACGATCAGCCTTCATTTTTTCAGCGCGGCAGAGGGCTAAGCAAGCGAGGCTCCGCCTCTGTACGACGGCCTCTGTACCTCGATCCCTGGTGAAGTGTGCGGCCGGCCGGGGCCCCTCCGCAGCAGACAAGACCGAAGTTGGTCCCCACGGCCATGGCTGCACCGTCAGTCACTCTTGGCATCGACCTGGGCACCACGTCTGTGAAGGCGGCCGTACTGGAGGCCGCTCCCGACGACCCATCGGGGTTCGTGGTACTGGCCAGCTGTGTCCGGGCCGCGCGGGCGGAGGCGGCGGCCCAGAGCGCGGCGGCCGGGTCGCAGGTGAGGCAGTGCCCTGGCGCCGCGCCGCCTCCAAGCCTCCTGACAACCCTGTTCCTCCCTCAGGAGGCCGCCCCCATACCCCTCTTCCTCAGAGAGGTCTCCCTGACTGCTCCAGCCTGCAGGTCTCCCGATCTCTTAAAGAGCTGGTCCCAGGAGCTTTCCTGCCTGTTGGCACGGGTCTCCCTACTCTCTGGCCTCCTCGAGGGCCCTTGCCTATGGTGCCCATCCCCTTGCTCTCTGCCCTCCACTTCCTGTATTCTGACCCGCGGGGCATCCCTCTCCTTGTGTAATTCCCACACCTGCCTGCGTCCTCCAGTTCAGGATTCAATTTGCTCCCCTGGGCAGAGTTCGGGTTTCCGCCTGGAAATCAGATGCAGAGTCAGGCCTAAGAGGAGCAGAATGTGGACTGAGGAACTCCAACACTTGGCCAACAAAAGTCAGCCCCTCCCCAAGTCTCCCAAGGCTGAGGCCCTTTGGAGGAGAAACAGTTAGAAGGACGAATAGAAAAGCCTCAGAGGAAAGTCAGACAGAAGTTAGACATTGAGAGACACGTCATTAGAAAAAGGTCAGATTGATAGTTATACACTGTGGTGGTTTAGTGTCTTGTGAAAGCTGCAAGATAGAAATGGAGAATTTTACCACAATGGGCTTTGATGTCAGGTGTGGTGTCAGAAAGGATGTCAATCCTCAGAACTGGATCCCATTAATTCCCTGAAAAAAGTAGCTGTATGTTTAGTTAATTGACAGCAGAAATTAATAGCAGGGAACTTTGAGTAACCTCCCTTCTGGATCTCAGCTTGTTCTTCTCCGAGTTGAAATAGGTGGCCTCTGTGGCCCCTTCTAGCCACAGACCTCCATTTTCTGAGCCACACACGACTCCCGAGAGCTTTATTTTTCCCAAGCTCTTGCCACATATCTGGACTCGGTTATTCAGAGTCCGTCTTGCTCTGAAGCATTTCAGAAGATTAAGAATTAAGGAACACTTTGCATTTTCAGACAGACTTTTGAAATTAGTTTGGTGGGGGCATCAGGGCATTGCAGAATGAAGATTTCACTTCGTGAACTGCAAGGTGGAGGCGAAGTTGGCTCCGACTCTGTGGGGGTGAACAGCAGAGCCAGGACTGCAGGGAGTGGGTTTACAGAGGGCCACTCCTTGAACACGACTTTCCCCGCTTCCCCCAGCGTCCAGCAGTCTCTTCTGTGCTTACAGGCTCTGTGCCACAGCTGCTGAGGGGACTAGGGGAGGCCAGTAACAGCCCCCCTTGCAAGCCTCACATATGTGTTGTGCTCTGGGACAAAGAGCAGTCCTATAATTTCATCTACAGCAGGATTTCTCAACCTCGGCACTGTTGATTTTTTTGAGTTGGATGTTTCTTTGTGGTGAGGAGCTGTCCTGTGCCTTGTAAAATGTTTAGCAGCATCCCAGGCCTCTAACCCCCCACATGCCAATAGAATCCTCCTCCCCAATTTTGATACCCCAAAACATTTTCTTTTCTTTTTTTTAAAGATTTTATTCATTTATTTTTAGAGAGGGAACAGGGAGGAGAAAAGAGAGGGACAGAAACACCAACATATGGTTTCCTGTCATGTGCTCCCCACTGGGAACCTGGCTCACAACCCAGGCATGTGCCCTGACCGGGAATCAAACTGGTAACCCTTTGGTTTGCAGGCCTGCACTCAATCCACAGAGCTACACCAGCCCAGGTCCCCAAAACATTTTCGTATTGCCACATGTCCCTAGGAGACAGAAAGCAGTGGGGCGAGAACCACTGATCTGTAGAAATAGCTGATGGCTCTGTTCTTTCCTCATGACCGTACCTCTCAGCCTTTGGAAGTATTGTGCACGCCGTGGTCAAGCTTGGCAACCATATGGAAAGTCAGACTTTTAGGTATTTGCAACTAGGGTTTTGGAGGGAAGCTCTGTGACCCTTTCTGAGTTACTAGTTTTCCCTCTCTGGGTGTTAGTTTCCTCATCTGTAAAAAGGAACCTGAAGGAGGAGAGTTGACTCACTTTCTAAGTTCTTTTTTCAAATCTAAAGTGCAAGGACTTGATCTTGATGTAGACTAGTTGATAATCTGAACCAAACAATGAGGGTAGCGCCTTTCCTGTTACATTGTGGGTACAATCACTGTCTGTCCCCCATCAGAGCACTAAAACTTGAACTGACTGCTGAACACTGCCCGTCTCCTTGTCTTCACTGCCATCTGGCCTCTCTTCCTCCACCACTATCCCTACCACACAGCTCCCCCGCCCTGCCACCCCACCTATTTTAAACATTATCACCTCTGTCCTGGCTGGATGCACTCTCTGATTGCCACGTGCGAACTCTTTAAACCAGCACTGTCCAACCAAAATCTGAGCCACAAATGTGAGCCATAGCTGTAATTTTCAATTTCTAGTAGTCATATTCTTAAAAAAGTAAAAAATAGCAAGTGAAGTGAATTTACTGATTTTATTGGGGTGACAGTGGTTAATAAAATTATATGTGTAGGTTTCAGGTGTGCAGTTCTGTAATCTGTCATCCGTATGTTGTGTTGTGTGTTCACCACCCCAGGGCAAGTCGCCTTCCACCACCATTTATGCTCTGTACCCTCTTCTACATCCCCCACGCCTGAAATGAATTCTAATCACTTATTTTATTTAACCCAGTGTTCCCAATGTAGTATCATTCCAATATATAATAATTAATAAAAAATTATTAATGACATCGTGCATTCTTGTTTTTTCCCCATACTAAATCTGAAATTTGGTCTGGGTTTCACACTGACAGCACATTGCAATTCAGGTTAGCCACATGTGGCTGATGACTTCTGTGTTGGACAGTGCACATTTAAATGTCCTTCCTTCTTCTTTCTCCCACTGTCGTCTTTCTTTCCTCTCGGGGGATCATGCACAGCCATGTACCACCTCCTTGTCTTTCACTGCCAAGTCAGTTCTGCTGTCAGCTGCCCTGTATGTGAAGAATCTTGTTAGGATCTGGGCTTGCCTCCTCAGGAAGGTGCTTTATGCTCTGTCTCCCTCCTTCCCCATTCTTCCCCTTTCCTTCTGCTCTTCTGTTCATGCTTATTAGGAGCCAAGAATTTTCTCTGACTGAGGCCAGGAGGCTGATGGGGCAAGTGAGGGGTTTGCTCCGAGGAGGAGAGGGCTGCACTGTCCATTAGAGGGAAGCGAGGGGCCTGAGGGCTGTGTCTTCAGACACAGAACCATAACCATAAGCTTTTCCAGAACCATAAGCTTTTTCAGTTCCCCAAGGAACAGAGTATAAATTTATTAAGAGCTGAGCCACATTTCTCTTCTGAATTTTCCATGTGTTCTTCTAGGTATTAAATATATATTTATTTTGTGCCTTGAAGTTTTATGTAGCAGAAACATTTTACTTTGGTTGAAATCAAAGTAAGTATTCCATTTATTAAATTCAGAACCCTAGTTCTTACTTAAGTTTTTAAACTTACCTTATAGAGCTTATTCCATTATAAGTCTAATATTTACCCACCATTTTTGAAGGCTTTTGAATAATACTTAATGCCATTTTGGTAATTAAATACCTTAGATGTTTTAAACTGCAGTTACACTTTTATTTTCTAGGCTCTGCAGTTGTCTGACCTAAATCTTTTCAGAGTACTTAAATAATTTTTTATAAATCTAATAAATTAAATATATACTTATACAAACCTTAAATGCTCTTATATGTTTTAAATCCTTTTATAAATATAGTGAGAATTGAATTTATAATCACAAATCTAGATCACTTAGTTTCACATTTTATTTTTATCTTTTAAAATTTTTTCAATTTCACATTTTTAAAAAAAGATTTTATTTATTTATTTTTAAAGAGAAGGAAGGGAGGGAAAAGGAGAGGGAGAGAAACATCGATGTGAGAGAGAGACATTGATCATCTGCCGCTTGCACACGCTCTGACCAGCGACCAAACCCACAACCCAAGCATGTGCCCGGCTGGGAGTCCAGCCTGTGACCTTCCACTTTGCAGGATGATGCCCAGCCAACTGAGCCACACTGGCCAGGCTCAGTTTCACATTTTATATTGGAGTTACAAAGGTAGTCTATGCCTAATTCTCTTAAACACATACATTTACTTAAAATACCAAATACTCAAAAGATTTTTTAAGCACAAATACAGGGGTGGGTAAAAGTAGGGTTTTGGTTGTTCATATGAAAAACAATACAATAGTTAATAAAAATAATATAAGAATAAACTTTCATATGCAACTGTAAACCTACTTTTGCCCACAGCCTGTATTAATCACATAAGTATGATTTTAAACAATATTTATATCATTGTTTTTTACATAACTTAAAAAAATGATCTTATTCAGTTTTAGAAAGAGGGGAAGGGAAGGAGAAAGAGCAGGAGAGCCTCTTGCTCAACCCCAGCCGGGGACCTGGCCCTGGGACCCAGGCACGTGCCCTGACCAGGAATCGAGCCAACAGCCTTTTGGTTTGCAGGTCGGTACTCAATCCACCGAGCCACACCAGCCGGGGCGAAATATTTATATTTTTATTTCATGATCTTTCCACTTTGAAATTTATTTATTTACCAAGAAAACAATGATGTCCCTTGGGCTGCTTTCCCAAGTGCATATTTTGTGGTAGCTTCCTTAGCTTATTGAGACTTTCCTGATCAGGGCATCTGTTGGGGTGGGATCAGACCCTCGAGTTTTATATATTTCCAGTCTCTAAGAGGGGCTTCATAATTTAAAGAAGAGGTGGTCAGGGAACCCACATTTCTTATGGTCGGGTCACATTGTTGCCTACTTTGGGATTTAGTCCGTGCCTCCCACCTGTGTGGATATACCGCTTGATGGGGTGCAGCATTTCTTCAGCTCTGAGATCCGACTTCAGAGACCTCTGAACTTTCCCAAATCCTGCGTTCTTTTCGTATTCTTGTCTCTTAGGACCATTAGACTGACTAATATGATGTTTGATCATATTCCGCTTATTTCTCATGACTTTGTCCCTGAAGGTTATCCTGCCTAGAGAAGTCTTCAAGGAGGCAGCAAGTCTGCAGAATAGGCAAATTAGGAAAAGATGGTCCTCACTTACTTGAATTTTTCCCACCCCCCCCAATATCTTTTTACACTGTCGGACTCCCTCTGTGTAGTGTCTACCATTGCCCAAGTAATCTGAAAACACAGGTGTGGTGGTGATGCTCTCCCATTCAGAAAGCCCTAGCAGCTCCCCATTACCTTTAGGAAGAGCCCCTTACCCTGGGCTTGAGGCCACTGATTGGGCCCCAACCTCTGCCCTTGCATATCCCATCCCCTGGCTCTGTACCCAGGCGTTTCTGGCCTTCCTCTGTGCCTGCCTTCCTTAGGTGGGTTTTTGTTTCTGGGCCCAGGGCCTGGCCCTCAGGGCACTCAGGAAAGGTTCCTCTCTGCTGTGTTTCATCCCTCTACCCCAATACTCTATGTGCCTTGTGGGAGACCCTTATCTTATTTCTCCTGACTTGTGTGCTCCTGTCCTTCCTGCTGGACTGTAACTTCTTGCAGGGCAGGGCAGCGCTCTCCTCAGCTCCCACTCGCCGCAGTAGAGGGCAGGGCCTGGGCCACTTGCCAAGCCTGATCTGCAGCAGTGCCTCCTCTGTGAAGGCAGGGAGTGGAGCCTTGCCCACCACACTCCTGCTCCAAGCCCTGAGGGAGGTGGCGGAGACCCCTCGGTCTCACATATATTCCCTGAGGCCGGTCAGCACGTGATCCCAGTGGAATTAGCTGGGCAGCCACCAGGAGAACCCCATAGGTTGCCCTACATGTCCTGTTCTGTTTCCAGGCGCGGGAGCAGGATGTGAGTAGAATCATCCAAGCCCTGAATGAGTGCCTTGCTGCTCTTCCCCGGCAGCAGCTCCGGAAAGTCTGTGGCATCGGAGTGTCAGGACAGATGCATGGAGTCCTGTTTTGGAAGACAGGCCAAGGTATGCTGGGCTCTGGGGATGAGCACATGCTGCTAACAGTCTCGGAACGAGAAGAGTGCTGCCGAGGGCTGTCTGAAGGGCCCGGTCATCCTCCAGCCGGGATGCAGGGGTGCGTGCTGCCTCACGTTTCGTGTGTGTCCTGTCTTATACACATGTGTTAATGAATCAGTGAGCTGTCCATTCACATAGCATCAGCGCAATTGCTAGGAGTGGGAGAAGGAGAAAAGTAAGTTCTCCGGTCCCATGTAGGATTCCGTGGAATGGGTTTTCCACAGCTTTCCCTCTGTGTGTCAGTGTCTCCGAGCATCACCGCCGGCGGCCGAGAGGTCGTGTGGCTGTGGAGACGCCAAGACGCAGAGGAAGCCAGCCCTTCTGAATTTGCACATAGTTTTGTTGCTTAACATAATTGCAGATATTTGTGATTGTTAAATTCCAGGGTCTGTCCTTTTTATGGGCTCAGTTGCTAGCTAAGCATTGTTAGGTTGGTCATCTCATATCAGGAGGTCTGCCGTAGTGCAGAGGTGGGTGAACTGTTTGGCCTCCAGGAGGGGAATTAAGCTGGTCAAATATCAATGAGCAATTTACATGCAAGGTGCTAAGCAAAGGATATTACCTGCATGATCTCATCGAACTTCCCCAACACCCTATAATGTAGGGTACCTTACTGCCCCCATTGTGCAGATGAAAAGTTTAGATTTGGAGAGACTAGAATTAATATGCGTGGGGTTGTATGGCAGCAAGTGGTGGCTCCAGCTTTTGGACTGAGGTAGGTCTGAGTACAGACGCTGAGCTTTTAAAGGCCTCTGAGAGGACTAGAGCCACGGGGCCACAATAGCTTAAGGAAGCTGGGAGGAACTTTCCAACAGCATGTCCAAGCAAGGCTTAGACTCCCATAGAAAGTTGTGTGCTCCCCGTTACAGCAAGCATTGAAGATATTAAAAAATACACATTTATCTTCATTCAAGGACATGCTCATTGATTTAGAGAGAGGGGAAGGGACAAAGAGAGAGAAACATTGATGTGAGAGAGAAACATTGATTGGTTGCCTTTTGCACGTGCCTTGACTGGGGACCGAACCCACAATCTTTTGGTTTATGGAATGACGCTCCAACAAATTGAACCATGTTGGCCAGGGCGAAAATATTTTTTTAATTATAAAAAATTCTATATTGATGTAAAAGTAGGGAGAATAGTATTCTGAACTGACACACACCTTCAAAAATACAACTTTTTACTGCAGGTGTTTTAAGCAGAGGATGGCTGGCTGCTTCGGGGGGGCTGTAGCTAAGGGCATCTGAACGTTGGATTTACCCCTTCCTGCCTGGAGAGTCAGCGATTCTGATTCCCCCGGGGCCAAGTGAGTGGTGACTTGCCTCTCAGCAGTGTGACTGGTGTCTCCTGTGGCATCCTTTGATCAGTCCCCGGGCTGGGCTGGGCTGGGCACCCGGAGAAGCCAGTGCAGGTGCCCTCCTTCCTTCCCGCCTGCTCATCTGCCTGTAGTCAGGCCAGCTGAGGCCACAGGAGCTGCTTGGCTCCCATCAGTAGCAGGAGCAGAGGCCGATTAGAGTGTTAGAACTGACCTCTCAGAGGGAGTCTAGGTTGTAAAAGCTTTTTTAAACTCCTTAATTTTGCATTAACGAGAATAAATGTCCTTTTAATACTAAAACCCTTCCCAAAGAGAAAAACAGAGATCTGACGATTGTGGTCTGGTCGCAAGCCTTCCTTTCTGCCGGTCTCCTGGACTTTGCAACAACCACACACGCCATCGCTTTCCTCGGAGAAAGCTGCTTAATATTTCATCAAGCCAGCTCGCATGCCTTTTTGTCTTGTTTTCTGTTTCTGGGAAGGAGGAAAGTCACTGTTTGATGATGATGATACCTGCTTAGCAGAGTTAGGTGAAATCAATTTAGGATCAGGTCGTTCCACTTTTAATGGTGGACGTAATTCAGTTTGGGGTTAGAACCGACGATATATAAAGCTCTGTGCGGGGCCCCGCGGGGGACATGAGAGGAATGGATGAAGCCCTCACCTTCCAGGGCACACTCGAGGCAGTCAGCAGAGATGGGGACCAGTAACCGGAGCGGAGGGCTAAGTGCTTCCAATAGGGCACAGGTGAGGCAGTTGGAGGGGAGGCGAGGGGGCAACATAGTGTCTTCTGAGAGGCCTGTGGTTACGCCTGTTTCAAGACTCCATTTTCAGCCTCAGTAATGGCAGGATGGAAGCAGGGATCATAAAACCATGCTAAAAGGCAAGCAGCAGACCGGGAGGAAAGACTTGCTAGTTTATAGTAGACAAAATGAATGTGGGTACAGATAAAGAATCAATAACGAAGGAGGCACAGATGGCCCTGTGGAAAAATGGCAAAGGTGAAGGAAGGCAGTTCCTAGAAAATGAAATACAAATGGTTAGTAAGCATATGAAAAGGTGCCCAATGTCATTAGTGATTAGGGAAGCTCAGCTGAAAACAATGAGAAATCTTTTTCCACCCACTGGCTTATAAGAAATTAAAGTTTGTAATGTCAGAAGTTGGCAAAGGGGTGGAAAATTGTTTCTTTTAAATACTGCTGTTGGGAGTGTCGATTGGCAGAGCCGACTTGGAGGGCAGTGTGGCGGGGCCTATTAAAAACAAGAAAGCTTCTATTAAAAGGAAAAAATTAAGATAGCTGCTGTGACTCAATAGCACTACTTCTCGGAATCTGATCAGGAAAAGTACTTTAACACGTATGTGCATAAGGAGGCGCAACCACGGTTGCTCACTGCATCCTGTGTATAGCAGTGAAAACAGTGACACTGGATGCTGGGGGACGGCTGAGCAAATGTTCGCATGCCCATGCTGCGGAATGACACATGGGCTTATTCTTAAAAAGAATAAGGCACACTCATGTACACTGCCATAAGGACTCCAGAATACCTTGTTGGATGATAAAAACAACCCCTGGAAACACAACTACAGTACACTGCTATTTTTGTAAATAGGCAAAAACAAAATGAAAGAAAACCCAACCAAACAAAATGCGTATGAGTGTAAACACTTTGGACAGTGACCCAGCAAGTGCTGATGGTGACTGAGGGGGAGCCGGGGCTCCGGTGGGAAAATGTCGAGCAGGCCTTTTGCTTTATCTGTAATTTTTGACCATTTAAAAATAAGAATGCATTCACTTATCATGTGAATGATTTAAAAATTAAAATATCATTCCTTTACCAAAAAAAAAAAAAAAAGAATAAAAAGAAAGAAAAAAAAAAACCTAGAAGGAAAGTACCTGTAAAGGCCAGATTTTGAAATAGGTTACTTGCATTGAATCCTGGTTCTACCACTCAGATGACCATTGGCAGAAATTTTTTAACTTCTCTGTTCTTCATTTTCCTTGTGTATAAAATGGGAGTAATTGTCACATCTATGTTATAAGGCTATTAAGTAGTTTAAATAAATTAATATTTTGCCCTGGCTGGGTGGCTCGGTTGGGTGGAGCATCCCCCTGTACACCAAAAGTTTTCGGGTCCGATCCCATTGGGGCACTTAGGGGAGGCAGCTGATCTCTCTCTCCCTCTCCCTCCCTTCCTTTCTAAAATCAATGAACATGTCCTTGGGTGAGGATTCAAAACAGTTAATATTTTTAAAGTGCTTTGAATAATACCAGGTACATGGTAAGAACTCCATGTTTGTTTTGTAATACAAAGAAACTAAAATGATAGTCTAAAAATTAAAAAAGAATCAGAAGAATTTTGGAAGCAGATAAAGAGGTTGAAGAAAAGCTGTGGAGATGCACTGTAGGGCTGGGACAGCAACCCCAGCTGTAGTTTTAGGGGGGACTGGAGATGCGAGGGTAGACTGCTTCGAGGAGCGAACATCCTCACCCCCCAGGAGAAACTTCATTTGCATCTCTGACACGCCTCCCTGGTCTGCTGGGTGCTGGCCAGGGATACTGACGGAGAGGGCAAGATCCCTCGGAGCCTTTGCCTGGCTCTTTTGTCTATCAGCAACACGTGTCCCCAGATACTCTTATGGCTCACTCCCTCACTCCATTCAGGCCCCTCCTCACGTGTCGCCTCAGAGAGGACTTCCTTGATCAGGCTCCCCTTACCCTGCTGTATCTTTCTTCAAACTAAAAGCACCTGGTAGTATGTGTTTGCTTGCTTATGTTCTCCATCGCTAGCATATACGCATCATGAGGGCAGTGACTCTTCCTTGTTCACCGCTATCATCTCGGGGACTAGACCCAGTGCCTAATACATATTAGATACTCAACAAATAAAGCATTCAGTCACACATGTACGAGTGAATGAATGGGTATTTCATGGCCTGAGGGGCAGTTAAATCTCTTTCTTTGGTTCTCGATGAGCAAACAGTTAGGAAAATGTAATGGTCTTGGCTCCTAAATTGAGGGTCTGAGCTCAGACCCAGCTGTGAAACACCTTTATGTAGGGCTCCGCCCGGCTGTGCTTCAAGGCAGCAGGGCAAAGTGGAGGCTAGAGTCTCTTTCCATCCATTAGATTTGGAGTTTTCTTGATTGCTGATAACTTTTATTTCTTTTTTTTTAAAGATTTTATTTATTTGTCTTTAGACACAGGAGAAGGGTGGGAGAAAGAGACGTAGAGAAATATTAATGGGTGGCTCCTCCTCACGCGCCCCCTTGGGGGACCTGGCCAACCACCCAGGCACACGCCCCAACCAGGAACCAAACCAGCAACCGAACTGGCAACCCTCTGGTTCACAGGCCGGCACTCAATCCACTGAGCCACACCAGCCAGGGCTGATAACTTTTCTTGACTGTCAACATTCTTTCCCCGCTCTGCTGCAGTAGTTGTGTTTACACTGCATGGAGGTGCGGGGAAAGAGAACAGAAGACGTGTAGTGGGGTATAGTCTCTTTCTTAAAGGCTGCTGGTGTTTGGAAGGTGAAAGTTTACCATCATCGTTATCATCACTAACATAAATTGGGTACTCACTACACGGCAGGTACTGTTTTGAGTGCTTTACATGTGTTAACTCATTTAATTCATACAACTCTACACACACAGCACACAACCCTAACCCTAACTCTAACCCTTCCCTTTGCTACTAGCCAGGGAGTGAAGTCAGCACACGGGCGGGAAGACCCACCAGAGCCCACCAGAATCCAGGAAGCAGAGTGATAAGTGCCTCTGGGCTTCTAGATGCAGTTGCCACCAATATGCTGAACCAGCTTGGCTACTGGCTCTTGCCCCCAAGATGGGTTTCCAATGAGCCATAAGAAAAAGACAGCATGGGGTTTGGATTTGGGGCAAGAGGCAGCCAGCCCTGACTGTGGAAGGATAAACTGGGAGGGGAGCTGCTGATTCCCTTGGCTTGCCATGGTCTTGGGACAAGTGGACCCTGTTCCCACACCCACAGGAACTCAGGTGTCTTCAGGAATAAAATCAGGGCACTGGAGAAAACCAGATATCTCTGCCCAAATCCCAGGGATGCTGACTCAGTCTAAGGATCCTCATAACATTGGTCCTTCCTGGGGGGTGGAGGGGCAGCCCTGGCCCAAGGAGGTATTTTTCTGCATGGCAATGACTAGCTGTGGGTCCATCCTCTCTTGCCCCTGGGGGCTGGCAGGGACTGAGGTCTGGCCCATTTCCATTGCCTGACCGAGCAGCCAGTACTCCTAGGACAGAATGAGCTCCTGGGCCAGGACAAGGAGATACTTGAAGGGCAAGACTGTTTCACAAGAGAAATATGAAAAGCAGAACTATTAGAATGAATTAAGAATTTAAAAAAATTAGGTTGACATAATACTAAAAGGAGGATATCAGCAAGGAATCAATAAAAAACATAGAAAGAACCAAGCAGAAATATTAGGTGTAAAAAATATAATAGTTGAGAGAGAGATTGTAATAGATGAGATTGATAGCATTGATTGAACTTCAAATAGAGGATGAAAGATTAGACTGAGGAAATCTTTCAGAAGGAAGAATGAACAAAGGATAGAAAATACAAAGGAAAAGCTGAGAGATGTTGAGGATCCAGAAGCACGAGGTCTGAGTAATAGGAGACCCAGAAGGGGAAAAACAAAAGCGGTGGAGGAGAACATGTTTGAACAGTGGAGAAAATTTTCCCATAACTGACAGAACAAGATGTAGCGCCCCAGACTGAAAGGGCCCATAAAATGTCAAAGAAGAAAGCGAAGAAACCCCCAGCTAGACCTGTTATAGTGAGCTTTGGAGGATTTCAAAGGCAAAGAGAAAATTCCAAAAGCTCACAGAGCAAAAGATCAGGTCCCATAGAAAAGAATTAGAAGTAGGTTGACATTAAATTATTTCAACAGCAATATTCTATGTAAAAAAAAAAATAGTGGCATAGTGTTTTTGTTATTTATTGCTACAAAATGAACTACCTCCAAACTCAGTGATTTAAAACAGCAACTATTTTATCATATCTTGTAACTATTATTCAGGCATCAGTGGACTGATCTTGTACTGTGTGTGGAGTTGACAGAGGCTGCTTGAGAGTATTGCTCCGGTGGACAGATGGGCCCGGAGGGTTCGGGGTAGTTCTACTCAATGCCTGGTGCCCTGGTGGGAAAGGCTGGAAGGCCGGGCTCAGCAGGGGGTGGTTTGCCAGATGCTTGTATGTGACTTCTACACAGTCTCTCCAGCACGGTGGCCTCAGGGTAGTGGGACTTACGCGGCAACTGGCTTCCCCTGGGTGATCACTCCGGTGGGAGCTGTGGTGGGAGCTGCCATGCTTCTTATACCTAGCCTTGGGGGTCTTAGGTTGTCACTCCTGCCACACTCGTGTTG
Organism: Tonatia bakeri; assembly: GCA_004024845.1. Lineage (NCBI taxonomy): Eukaryota > Metazoa > Chordata > Mammalia > Chiroptera > Phyllostomidae > Tonatia > Tonatia bakeri. The sequence continues at coordinate 59,423 of PVIA01005567.1, forward strand.
GTTGAGCAAGCCACCAGGGCCAGCTCAGATTCTAGGAAAGAAGATTAGACTCTACCTCTTAATGGGAGGAGTAGCAAGTAATTTGGGTCAATCCACCACAAATCTACAAATAGTGCTTTTAAGTAATGAAAAGGAACTCAGAACCTCGAATATTGTAATGATCAAACTGTCATTCAGATATGAGGATATGAAAAACATTCTGAGGATATAGGCCTGCAGATGCTTTGCCACTGAAAGACCTACACTGGAAAGTTTTAGGTGAAATGTTTCAATAAAAGCAGAGGAAAAAAAATCCAGAAGTTGTTTTAAGAAATAAATGAAATAAAGATGGCAGATGCTTTAGTAAAGTTTGATGTCTAAAAGTCGATTAGCTAAGACCAAAGGGAAAGAGAAAATAGATCCATAGTCATCCCGAAGCAGCTTTAGGTGATATCAGTATGGTGAGGGTTGGAAGGACAAGAGCTAGGGGACTTGAGAATATGCTACGCCTCTTTTCTTACCTGGGATCGGGGTTATAGTATCAACTTTAAAAAATGAATAAAAGGGAACATAGAAGAAGTGGGACAAATGGAGAAGTAGGTGACTTGCCCAGGGTCCCGTAGCTGTTGGTGGTGGAGCCAGGTACTGGAGCCAGGTGATCTGACGGTGGAACCTACTTGTATGAGGGAAGCATCATCACGAGCGAGGAGGTCTATGCTGGAACCTCGTGAGCGGAGCAGTCTCGAGGACAGGCTACTGCTGGTCAGCCCCTCTTTTCTCTGATTTTGTTCATCTCCTTTGTTCCAGGCTGTGAATGGACAGAGGGAGGGACTGCCCCTGTGTTCAAGCCCAGAGCTGTGAGCCACCTGGTCACCTGGCAGGATGGCCGATGCAGCAGCGGGTTCCTGGCCTCTCTGCCCCAGCCAGCGTCCCATCTCAGTGTGGCCACGGGGTTTGGCTGTGCTACCATCTTCTGGCTTTTGAAAAATAGGTATCTACATCTGTTCTCTGAATTGGGTGCTGTACTTCCAGGGGGGTGAGAGTGGTCGGGGGCAGTGCCTCTAGCCTGTCAGCATCACTCTGTATGCTGCATTGTCCCTCAGTGAGTGTGACCCTGTGCAGGGTGTGCTCACAAGACCTAGACTTGGTCTAGAACTGCTTCATTTCCCAGAGGGCTCTCTAGTGGTTATCCTAGTCTCACCGAGAGCGGGGAAGAAGGGGCTAGAGATGACAAGGGACTTGCTGAGGGTCATGTGGTAAGTTCATGGTGGGGTCAGGGCATCTGAGAACAGCCAATGTCCTACTTTCTGAGGCAGGGTGAGTCCTCTGAGTCCCCTTCCCTAAGGCAGCTTTTCTTGGAGCAGCTGGGAGGGCTACACCTCAGGAAGTCCATCTGGGGGACCCACACATTTGGGGTCCTGGCTGCCACCCAGCTATGCCATGTCTAGTCCACACTGCCATAGCTAGGTGCAGCAGATGCTTTTAAGTCACTGTCAGACCGAGTTGAATTGTTTTTGGTGTGAAAAACAGCCCAGGGTTCCTGGAGTCCTACGATGCAGCTGGCACCATCCATGACTATGTGGTTGCTATGCTGTGTGCCTTGCCAAAGCCCGTGATGTCTGACCAGAATGCTGCTAGCTGGGGCTACTTCAACACCCAGAGCCAAAGCTGGAACGTGGAGATGTGAGTATGACCTTGCAGGTGGCCACAGTGGAAGGGCAGCGTCTTTGGAGAGAGAGCTTCGATGGGGCTTCCCCCTGGGAATAGTGGGGGGTTCCAGGAGGCCAGGAATCAGGCTCCAGGGGCCCCCGGCCTGTTCTAGTCCACTGTGCACAGGTGGTAAGTGGAGCCCTTGGGGAGGGGGAGCACCTCCCACGCCGTGCTGTCCTGCTACTCCACAGCCACCCAGACCTGCGGTGGGCTCCCCAATTCTCTGTGACCCAGCCCACCTTGTCACTTTCAAAGAACAACTTTCACTCTATAATATATTTTAAAACAAGCTTAAGAAATGGAAGTAGTAAGTATGAGGGATGCCTTGTAAGTTCTGTTTAAATAATCATTTGCCTTTTCAGGTCCAGAAGTCCAGTGCCCTGTTAGTTCACTTCCTTCAGGGCCCCAATTCTGAGCTCTGGTAGTTCAGGTAAAGGACTTTCCAGCATGATTTATAAAGTTAACAGCCCCACGCTCACTAACCCCGAGTGGTGAATGTGTCTGTTTTCAGGAGGTGACTAGGGTTTGCCTTTGGCGTGGGCTGGGCCAGCCAACCGTGAGTTTGCACTGAAACTCCCTTTGCAGGGTCTCTGTGTTCCCTCAGACACGGGCCCGATGCCAGTGCTACCGGGCCCTTATCCGAATCTAACCAGCCATCCTGCTTAAATGGGTTTTTTCTTCCCCTGAAGGCCAATCTCAACCTTTTGAAAGTCAGTGTTCACTCTTTTAAAAATCCCAGCCTACTCCTCCTGGTTTTAAAAAAGCCAGAGAGGCCCCTGTGAAACCTCTGGCTTCTTCCGTCCCTTCCCCTCCTTGTATACTATCGCGTTTTCCTTTGTCGTTTCCTGGAAACAGCAGAAGCCAGGAAAGCAAGCACTGGTTCCAAACACTGTTCTCTTCTGGTTTGCAGACTGAAGGCCTCTGGCTTTCCTGTCCACCTGCTCCCCGACATCGGCGAGCCCGCCAGTGTGGCCGGTAGAACTTCCCATGCGTGGTTTGAAATCCCAAAGGGGACACAGGTGGGCGTGGCCTTGGGTGATTTACAGGCCGCTGTCTATTCCTGTATGGCGCAAAGGACAGATGCAGGTAAGTCCTTCACTCGTCCTCAGACTTCCACCTGTGTGCAGTGAATGGGCTGAGAGGCACGCGAGCCTGGGAGCCTCAGCGTCCCGCCCGTCCTTATTCTGCAAACGTGGACACGCCCTGCTCCCCACCGCTGACGCCCCTTCCAGTCCAGCGGGCAGTGCTGGTGCTGTCTCGGCCCATGTGGGCCTTTCCTCTCCAGGGCCAGGTGAGGGGAAGGACTCTGTCTAGTGGGCAGGTTTCTGTGTGACTCCATGACCGAGAAAACAGATGAGCAGATTAGGGTTTTTGTCATTGTGTTTGTCAATGCAAATTTTGTCTCATCTGATTAAAAGTCTGAAGTCTGGGGCCTTTTCTGTATGTGGTGTAAGTAAGAGAGTCACGGAGAGGTGGAGGCAGCAGCAGGCCTGGGGCTAGCAGACGTCTTCTGCGCAGAGCCGTGCTGTAAATATTTTAGGCTGTGTAGGCCATGTTGTTTCTGTCATAACTAACTCTGCTGTGTTCCGATGAAACTATGGACACAGAGATGTGAATTCATATAATTTTCATGTGTTGTGAAATGTTTGTCTTCTTTTGATTTCTTTTCAACTGTTTGAAAATGTAAGAACACGCTACTGGGATTGTAAAATAGTGGGGCCCCCTTTGAAAAGAGCCTGGCGGTTCCCCACAAGTTAAACGGGGTTACCGTGTGTCCCGGCAGTTCCACACCTAGATAAACGTATGCCCGAGAGAACTGAAAACACATGTTGCACAGAAACGTGTTGCCAGCAGCATCAGTATGTCGCAGCAGCACAGTGATCAAAAGGTGGGAGCAACTAGAATGCCCATCAGCTGACGAGTGGGTTAAAAAAATGTGGTGTATCCACAGAACTAAAATGCCACAGCACATGAGTGAAAGCAAAAGAAATGAAAGGAGGCTTGTCACAAAAGGCCACACATTGTATGATCCCACTTCTACGAAATGCCCAGAACAGACCACAGAGACAGGAAGCAGGTTCGTGGTTGCCAGGGGCTGGAAGGGGAGGGGATGAGCGCTAACAGGTGTGGGGTTCTTTTTGGAGTGATCGGAATGTTTTGCAACTAGGTTGTGGTAATAGTTGTACAACTCCGTGAGTACTCTAAAAACACCGGAATTGTACACTTTAAAGGGGTACATTTTGTGGTGAACTGATGTGAATTACATCTTGGTAAAGTTATTATTACAAAAAAATGTAAAAGCTGTTCTCATCTCCTGGACCATGCCAGAACAGGTGGTGTGGCCTGTGGGCTGTCATTGGCCTGTCCCCGGGGTGGGTGCAGGGTGTGTGTTTCAGCTGGTCCCCGCGGCAGCCTGGCTGAGCGGTCCACTCCGGGAGCCCCCCTTGTCATGGGGGTGGGCGGGAGTGGAGAATTCGTTCTCTTTGTCGTCATGTCTGCTTTTCTCCTGTCAGCTAGAACTCATGCAATTTAACCCTGAGTTTAAAAATTCTGACCAGCACTATCCTCTGTGTAGCAGTTCATTCCTTTTTTATTACATTCTTTACAAATAATTTCAAGTGACTGGTTTTGTTTTGTTTTTGGTAGTGATTGGTCATTCAAGATTAGCTGAGCAGGAAAGGTGAAATTCTGTCAGTTTTGTTTACACATATATGTAATAAAAATCACTTAAGACAAAAAAAGCTCAAAACCTTCTTTTTCTCCAGCATTTTCAACTAAAATCAGTGCCCCAGGAAAGCATGCTAAGTTTATCCTGTGACTTCGAACTCCCCCAGGGCACGGTCTCTTTCTCCTTACAGCTCCCTTCACCTCAAGGCGTGAATGTTGGGGAACTGGCCTGGGCTTTGCAGCCCGGCCCTGAGGCCTGGGTTGGAATTTCAGCCATCTCCATTTCTGTCTGGTGTGACCTTGGGCAGGCCGCTTTTCTCCCTGAGCCCTTGTCCCATCCACAGCGAGGGGGACGGTGCCTTTCTCATGGGGCAGTTGTGAGGTGCTGGGGTGGTGCCTGGAAAGGCCTGGCTTTTCCCTCCTGCCTGGTGGCTTTCCAATACTAGGCCGCTCCCTCCACAGGGGCTGCCCTGTGTCTGGATGGTAATGTGCGCTCTGCGTGGTGAGTGAGGGGCTCGTCAGATGGGAGGAAGGTGGGGCTCGGGTCCCCTCTTCACTGTGCAGGTGGGAGGCTCTGGTTCCAGGCTGGGGCTGCTGGCCTGTGCTCACTGTGCTGTGCCCATGGGACAACTTGGTGGCCCCCATCATTGACACCTCCACCTGAGGGGACAGGCAGGGGCACACTGCTTCTGGTTTATAGTAATGGTGAAAGGCTAGATGTGGCAGAAAGTAATGCTTTTGGCTTTCTCAGATTGCTTTTGCTCTCGCTTCTGACCACCGCTGGCCACCCAGTAGGTGGGAAAGTGGAATGCTGACCTCAGTTCGGCTTCCAACAGATGGAGAAGAACAGGCTTTCGGGTCCAGTCTTGGGACAACTGGAGAAGAGACGGCTGGAACAGTCTGGGGCCCTGGCCTTGATCTAGGGGAGGAAATTGTCCCCTTTGCACTGGGTCTGGGAGCTTTCCTCCTGCTCTTGGGGGAGGCTAAGATAAACACCTTGGCCCTGGCTGGGGGACTCAGTTGTTTGAGCATTGTCCCGCACACCAAAAGGCTGTGGGTTGGATTCCCAGTCAGGGCACATGCCGAGGTTGCTGGTTTGATCCCTGGTCACGGCACTTACAGGAGACAGCTGGTCGATGTTTTTTCTCACATTGGTATTTCTCTCTTTCTCTCTCCCCATGCCCCTCCCCTCTCTCCGTAAGTCAATTAAGCATAGCCTTGGGTGAGGATTAAAAAAACACAACACCTTGGGAATGAGAAGGAAGTAGAACCCGCTGAAAATGAACGAGAGACCTCTGCAGAGAATAAAACGTTCGGCTGAAGTCTTACTCTCTATAAATAGTTGTCTCCTGCTGTGCAGCTAATCACCCCACTATTCAGTAGCCTAAAAGCACCAAACATTTACTATCTCACACAGTTTCTTTTGTGTGTGTGTATGTGTGTCTGGGTTTGAAATTTGTGTTGTAAACGTCTGTGTTTAAAACAGATGAAACACTTTCTGAGAGTCAGGACTCTGGATGTGATGGGGGAGTTGGGCTTAGGGCCCCTTGTGAACTTGCAGTCAGGCTGTTGCGGGGCTGGACTGCCCTCATCCGAAGGCTTGGCCAGGCCTGGACGGTCCACTTCTCAGCTCCCTCGTGTGGCTGTTGGCAGAGGCCTCCCCTTTCTGTAGCTCTGCTTCTAACAGTACCTGCCTTCCCAGAGTGCTCTTTGATGACCTGCTCTCCAGAGTCACACACTGGCACTTCTGCTTCATTCTCTCAACAGGAGCGAGCCACTGAGTCCAGCCCACACTCATGGGGAGGGGAGTTAGGCCGTACCACCTGAAAGAAAGAGTGTCAAAGAATTTTTGGACGTATTTTTAAAACCAGCACACTCTCCCCCTGTCCTGTTGTGACCTGTGACCTCCCAGTCAGCCCGACAGTCCTAACTGTTGCTTTCCTTGGACCCCAGTTCTCAACATCAGCACTTCGGTTCAGCTGGCAGCCTCCATGCCTTCAGGGTTCCAGCCGGCGCAGGCTCCAGACCCGGCAGCCCCAGTAGCCTACTTCCCGTACTTCGACAGGACCTACCTGGCAGTGGCAGCGTCACTGAATGGGGGCAATGTGCTGGCCACGTTTGTCCACATGCTGGTCCAGTGGATGGCAGACCTAGGTAAGATGTGGCTCACATAGTGGCAGCGTCTCACTTGTCCTTTCCTTGTGGGGTTTCTTGGTGCTGAATGTGCTGTTGAAACTTCTAGATTCATGTCTCAGACCCGGCCAGGTTCTAGAACTTCTCTTCCTTCCTTCGGAAGCAGAGCTTCTAGCCTCTCATCTTCTGGGCTGCCGTCACCTATTCTCTCTCTGTGGAAGGAGCCCCTCCTCTCCTGACCTTGACTGTGGAGAATCAGGATAGTCTCCCAGTTTCCCTCTCTCTTTTTCTTTTTCTCCTTCTTTCTTTCAAGATTTTACTTACTGTTTTTTTAGAGGGGGGAAGGGAGAATGAGAGGGAGAGAAACATCAACGTGAGAGAGAAATATTGACCGGTCGCCCTTGTATGCGCCTGACTGGGGAGTGACGGTGCAGCCCAGGCAGGTGCCCTGACCAGGAACCCAAGAGGCAGCATTGGCTTTGCAGGGTGACGCCCAGCCAGCGGAGCCGCACCCATCAGGGCTACCGCGTATTTATCAGTGAGGCCCTGGGTCCCTTGCATTTGAGGTTGTTGTTCTGATGATTATAGACTGCTGAAAATAAAAGGATTAATTAAACATGAATGAGTAAAAACTGGCATTTTATAGTACTTTAAAGTCCTCACAGCATTTAATTCTGGTGAGTAGTTCCTGATTCCCTTTCTTAAAGGGACTCTGGAGCCAGGTGGCCGGGATTTGAATCTCAGCTCGGCCACCTCCTGTGTGCCTTTGGGGAGGTTACTTAACTCCTCTGTGTTTTACCTTCCTTATCTGAAGAGAGGGATCATCCTCGCACCCATCTCCAGGACTGTGAGGATTAAGTGAGTTGATATTGTGAAGCACTTAGAACAGTGTCTGGCCCACAGTAAGTGTGACATAACGCTTGTTCAATAAGGATAGTGTGATGCGCGCAACCCAGGAGAGTGGCTTTGGTTCCCAGCTCTGTCCCCAAGTCATTGTGTGGCCTTGTTAAGTCCCTTCCCTTCTTTGTTTTCCCAGCTCCGATGTTCTGTGGCTCTAAGCCTGTGGTGGGGACATTTGGTAACTCAGAGCAGTGAATCTGGACGAGGTGACAGGCCAAGGGACGACAGAGAACCAGGGCGAGAAGCCAGACATCTCCGGCCTGCAGCTGGCACGCCCTCCTGCAGGAGTTCCTCAAGGCCTGTGTTGTGGCCTTAGAGTTTCCCAGCGAGGGAGAACGCTTTATTTCAACATCTCCTTAAACATGGTTTTGAAATTTTATTAAGGAAATACGAATGCATCATTATTATTTTTAAATTGGAGCTTTTATTTGCATTTCAGTGGTTTTCCTACTGATGCCCTTGCTCTGTTCCAGGGTTCAGTCCAGATCACCGCAGTGCATCTAGGCTGCCATCCCCTCAGTCTCTCCGTCTTCTGCTTTATCGATCTGTTTTTTTCTTTGTCTCCTTTCCCTTTTTTCCCCCATTAGTTGATGGCTTTACATTTATATTTGTTCTTTCAGAAGTTTCCAACACACTGTGTTTCTTAGGATGTGGAGAGACTCACCTTATGCACTGCTGTGTAGTGCACGTTGGTACGGGTTCTAAAGGCAGGGCGTCATAGCCTTGGACCCAGCACTTTCCCTCCCAGGGCTCAGCCCTGCAGGTGTAGATATTTGTACACAAGTACAGTGGAACCTCGGTTTTTGGACTTAATTTGTTCCCGAAAACTGTCTGAGAAGCAGCTTGTTCAAAAATAGAATCTCCGTGGTTTGTCGCCTGAGAGACACGCGGCCAGCCAGATAGGCATCAGCAAGAAAGGGCTGTCGGGCTGAGAATCGAGACCTGAACTTCTGTTCGACAACTGAGACTTTTTTCCCATGAACAGCTTGGCCAGGAACAGAACTGTCTGAGAACTGAGACTTCCGAGAACCAGGGTTCGACTGCGCGAGGTTACCCTCCAAGCACCTGGTTTTCCTGATATTTTAGTAGGATTTCTACAGGAAAGACACATATTCGCCTAGCAGAGTTTAACCAGAGTCCTGCTGATCGGAATTTGACCGTGATACTTTAATTACTCTCTCTCCGTAGTTCCTGAGCATTACAGTTGCCTTTCTACATGTTAAATGTGCTGACAGTGAGACTCCACGGTGGCTCTGGGTTGGTGGCTCTGAGCACTGGCTGCACATTGGAAACGCCTGTGGGGTTTTAAAAACAATGTTGATGTTCCAACGCCACTTGCAGAAACATTGATTATGTGGGTCTGAGGTGGGGGCGGGGCCTGAGCGTGGCATTTAATAAAGGTGCCTCCAGTGATTCTGATGCCCTCAAGTGTTGGTGAGCACTGGTCTAGAGCCTTCTTCTCAAAAAGTGTGGTCCTCAGGCCAGCAGTACTGGTTTCCTCTAGGAGCTGATTGATACCAAATGCAGAATCTCAGGGCCCCCGCCAGGTGTGTGGGGTCAGAAGCTACACTTTAGTAAGATCCCTAAGTAATTCCTGTGCATGTTCAGATGTGAGAAGCACGGGTTTCAGCTTCTGCCAGGGCAGGGCTGGACCATGATCAGCCCCGTGGCCCTGGGACTTCTATGACACTGCTGATAAGTCTGGTAGCAGCCATGATACTTGTTGGCCAGTGTGTGCGTTTTGGCCCCCTAGGCACCAGGGGTCCCGTAGCTGCGGGATGGTTAGGGCTCACAGCAACACTTACATGACCTCCCCCTGAAGTCTGGCCGGGGTCTGCAGTGAGAAAGCGGCTGAGGTCTGGCGCAGAGCACAGCTAGCCAGGTTGTGTGAGTCCCTGAGCAGGAAGCAGTCAGCTACGGTAGGAAGGAGCCATTGGCAGACCTGTGTCTGTCCTCAGGGAATTCTATACTCTCTCATCCTGCAGCGAGGGGGTGCATGAGCTTACACGGGTCTTCTCTGTTCCTGGCAGGTCTGGAGATTGAAGAATCCACTGTGTATGCACGCATGATCCAGGCAGCTGTACAGCAGAGAGACACCTGCCTAACCATCACTCCAACAGTGTTGGGCGAGAGGCATCTGCCAGACCAGCTGGCCTCAGTGACCAGAATCTCCTCCTCTGACCTCTCCCTGGGGCACGTGACCCGGGCCCTGTGCCGAGGCATTGTTCAGAACCTGCACTCGATGCTTCCGTTTCAGCAGCTCAAAGAGTGGGGCGTGGAGCGGGTGGTCAGCAGTGGCAGTGCGCTGTCCAGGAACGAGGTGCTGAGGGAGGAGGTGCAGAATGCTTTCCCTTTCCCCGTGTCCTTTGGGCAGGATGTGGACGCAGCTGTGGGGGCAGCGCTGGTCATGCTCCAGAGAAACCTCAACCAGAAGAATTCTTAGCACGCTCTCTGGCCGAAGGACCGTTGCAAATTTTATCTAATTAACATTCCAGACACGTGCTTGGGGTCATCCTTTTCCTGGACAGCGCTGTGGGCAGCTTTAAACAGTGTTTGTTCTCAGGGCACCGTGCAGACCAGGAACCTTCCTGCAGGGCACAGTCTAATAATGCAGGCAGGAGCCAGCAACCAGGTCCTGAATATGTGCCTTGAAAGAGACTCACCCGGGAGCTGGTTGCAAATGTAAATGTGGGAAAAAGAAAGAGAGAAGAGGACGATTAACCCAGCATCCTGGTCAGCAGGCTCACTGTGATTCATGTGCAGACAAAGAGAAAATAAATGTGGACTTCAGACACCAACACGTCTGGTGGCTGGGGGCTCCGAGGAAGAAAAGAAGACCCGTCTTCTACCTGACCTCCTGCTTTTGGGCTGTTTAGGGGAATGAAGTCTGAATTGGGTCACATGCATTCTCAGAAAAATTCTTCCTGGCCTAGTTAAAGAACAAGTATAAATGACCCACAGACATGGACAGCAGGGTGGGGATTGACTGTGGGAATGGAGCAGGGGGTGGTGGTGGGCAGGGCAGGGGAGAGCAGTGGGGAAAATTGGGACAACTGTAATGGAACAACAATAAAAAACAAAGTCCTTCTCGACTGGATTGTACCATGTGGCCCCTCTCCCAATCATTCTCCCCAGGCCACCGCCAGTGAGCTGGGGCAGGGTGTGGCCCCAGGGCAGAGGGGCAGGCTAGCTGAGATGAAGATGCAGGGGTCTGTGCTGGCCTCATTGCCACGTACTTCCCTCGAAGGAGGGGATGCTGTGTTGGGGCTGCCCTAGACCCTCCCAGCACAACTGGCTCGAAGGCACGGAACAGGGAAGGAGAGCTGGGCAGCGTAACCAGCCAGGGAGGTGGTTGCTGTGCGGCCCCACAGCTCAGGCACGTTGTTCCTGAGAATCTGGCTGTGCACCAGCAGGACCCTTTTCTCGGAGGGGGCGTGTGCAGCAGTGGCTTTTTGCCTCTGCACAACCTCAGAAGTCTTCCAAAGTGAGGGGCACATCCAGGTTTGCTCCTGCCAGAGAGGCGGCCAATTTAATCACAGAGGACCCCTTGCAGAGAGGATCCTGCAGGCTGTGGCTCTTCTTTCTCTTGGTGTGTTTGTGGCTGGCAGAAACACTCCACTTGAGTGAGCATGCCTGCAGGGGTCCCAGAGCATCTCAGACCTTCCTGTTGTCCGTAGGGATGACCTTGGAGCAGCTTCCAGGAGGAGGCCATCATCACTGTGTCTACTTCAGACTCCCAGGGGCAACCTCAGCCTCTGGCAGACTCAGAGGCATCTAATGAACTATGCGTGTGGGAGGCAGTCACGTCGTCTCTTCGTAAATGCCACTTTATGGATTATGTCACTGTCTGAAACTCTTAGATGAATCTGCCTGGCTGTGCTGATTGAAGTTCAGATACTAAAGCTCATTCTTCTAGAGCCTTGTCCCTTTAATGTAAGACACCTGTCCCATGGTTCTGCCAGGACAAGTGGCTGCAGGTCCCTCAGGAAAGTCATGCCATTTCTCTCTCAGCCAGCATGAGTTAAGGTGCCCTCCTTTTGGAGCCTCCGAAGAAGGCAGCCCAGAGTAAGCTGCAGGGTAACTGAGAGTCCTGTCCACTGGAGGGACTGGCCGTCTGACTTGCATTCTCAGGGGCAGTGGATGGAGTCTGTACATACAAGATTAGGCACTGGGTGGGTATCCTGCAGCCCGGGTAGCCCAGCCCAGTGTCCAGCGTGGCCCCTTTCCACGAGCCCACTCACAGCCCGAACTTGTCAGTGAACAATGCTGCTGCTGTTTCTGCTGCACGTGGCCTGGAGCCTCTGCAGGGTGGCTGAGGAAGCTCACTCCCTGCCCGTATTTGGAATGTTCACAGGGCAGAGCCCTACCCCTGTCCCAGGCCCAGTCCCCCAGGCAGCACATTTGCCACTCGACTGCCACTGCTGCCGGCATCCAGGGCCCTGCTCGGTGTGGGCCATTAGCACCGCCTGCTGGCCCCTGGCTTGCGCCTGCTGCATGGAGCCCCACTCTGCAAGTGTCACAGAGAGCCTCGCTGGTCCTCATCCGCCCTGGACTCTGTAAAGACAGAGACTGGTTTAACCACCCCAGGCACTGCTGTGTGCTTGCACAGTGCACAGTGGGCCCTCAGGAGAGAGGGTCCATCGCACCTGGCCTCTTCTCGGCCATGATTAGATGGACAGGCCATCTTTGAAAGTGAGATATTCTTGGTATGAGACGCTTACTTGTGTGACTCATAAAACATTAAGCAAAAAATTTTTTATTAAAAAACAATTAGTCACAGCCTCCAGCTAATGGCCGGATGCAGCTCAGCAGTCAGCAGATGTGGCTCTCATGCTGAAGTAATGAGGATGAGAGCAAGAATCCCTCACGCCTGTTTAGTCCTCTACCAGCTCACACCCAGTGCTCTGGCTAATCCCCAGGAAAGCCCCACAAGCAGGCTTGATGGGCGAGGTGCTCTCGCCCATTCTGTGGATTAATAAGCAGGCCCAGAACTCCAGCCACAGCCGAAGTTCACGCAGCCAGTATCTGGCACAGCCCGGCCTTTTCTCTCCCCGCCTCCATTCTCTGCCCACAGCCCTGACCCTCAGCTGCGTCTCCCTCTCGTTCCAGCCCCTGCCTAGGTCCCGGCTCTGCAGAGCAGGGCTCAGCCCTCCGGTGCGGAGTCAAGTGCTGAGTGGACGGGTGCCTGGTCCTTTTCAGCTCAGCTGGCCAGCCTCCATCCACTTTTGCAGCATGCCGGCCCCTCTACAGAGCCCTGCCCTCCACGGATGGAGCTGGTCTTTCAGACTTATGTGGGTACCCAGTGACACTAATGTGCAGACCAAATGCAGAAAGGAAAGTAGTAGGTTTTCCACCCCCCAGGTTTGCTGTTTGTCATCTGGATTTGGGACCCCTGAAAATGAGTTAAAATCTGGGAGGCAAGACACAAAAATCAGGGAAGTTAAAACAAGATTTAGAAAGCTCAAGACAAGACTAGTAGACTTGTCCCTGTCCTTGGGCGGCTGACAGGGACCTGTAGTGGTGCCTTAATCACTCTGGGGCTGGGACTGGCACTGCCTGGTTCCCACCTGGTCACTCCTGGAGGTGACGGGCTGACGGTTCCCGACTTCGGCAGTCAGGCCTTTCCTGCACATGGGAGGTTGTTGGTTGCTAGCTGTGTTGGAAAGTCTGGCTTCAAATCCATGAGGGACCCTGGTGGATGAAGAAAATAAATTCGGCTGCGATCTCTGGGTGGAGAGCTCAGTTTAAGTCAATGTGCCCCCTGGTGGTAACCCAGAGCGGGACCTGTGGCCACACAAAACCTGGCTCACCCACCTGCACTGCTTCCTGCCCATCAGACGCCAGCTTGGCAAAGCACCCCCTCCTAGAAGTCATCATGCAAACAGGATCTACTCACAAGGAGTTTTAATGGGTGGATCATTACATAAATTCAAGAACACCCTGCTCAAATTGCACCCAGAAAACCACACTGATGGTGGTGAGGCCACCAGGCCATGAGTTTTAGCAGAGCCACTCAGGGCGGTGCTGTTCAGATAGAGCCGGTCAGCGTGCTCCTAGGACAAGGCTCGGAGCGTGGCTTAGAGAAGAGTGACAGAGGGCGAGAGGGCCCTGTTCCCCCCTGGAGCCATTAACATCTGGGAAGCAAGACACAAACATCAGAGGAATTAAAACTCAGTCCATGTTCTAGGAAGTTCCAGGTGAGACCAGTACGCTTACCACTCTCCCTGGGCGAGCACTTTAGGCCTTGTCCTGGGCAGGGGGAGGTGTTTTTGAGGAAGTGGGATTTGAATGATTGAACCTCAGCACCCATAGGTCTCACCTGTCACCTGGCCTTGAAGACGGGTTAAGTGGAACAGATAGTGCAAGCATGTCGGGTGGCAGGAGACTGAGGGAAAGCACAGAGCCTGGCACAGTTAGTGGCTGGGGAGCAGGTGTGTCTAGGTGACAGGAAGAAGTGGGTGCAGTGGGGCGGGGGCTGGGGCTCTGGGCTCAGGGTGCTGGGCCGAGGGGCAAGGCCTTGTTCGGTAAGGGGACACGATCAGGGTGATGTTGTAGGACTGTGGATTGGGAGGCGGCAGATGGGGAGAAGGGGGCACTTCTGGTGCTTCCGGTGAGAAGAGGTGGCTGCTGGGTGCAGGGGGGATGGATGTGAGCCACAGAAATGTAGCCAGACAACGAGACAGAGAAGGAGAGGGTGGAGACGGCAAGGTATGTTGGACTAGGTGACTTGAGGAGAGTCAGTGTATTTCCAGGCAGGAGCACTGAGGGGAGGGGACGGTGAGGGAAAAGGAGTCCATCTTGAGATGGGGGCCACCTTGAGGGGAAGGAGGTTCTAGGAGGCAGGGATGGAGCTCAGGGGAGGGGTGGGGCTGGACGTCTGGATGAAAGCATCCCTGGCTTGGGAATGCCAGATGGGTCCTTGGAGGGGTGAGGGTCTCAGAGAAGGGCAGGAGGAGATAAGGGTCCTGGGAAACCTGTGTGTAAGGGGAGTGCATGGCGAGGGGAGGAGGCCAAGGGGGCCCACGAGTTGCTGGGGAAGGATGGGAGGGCCCAGGGCTGCCCCGGAGCCCTTGGAGCCTGCACAGTACCTCAAGATCCTGGGGGATGTTGCACCCAACGGCTCTGTGGGCACATTTAGGGACGTGCGTTGCCTTTACTGGAGGCAGAGATCACTGGGGGCCGAGGGGTGGTCCCGGTGGAAAAGTGCGACCCTCCCCTTTCCTGGGTGTTGTTCCTGGAGTGGCTGGTTCTCTCCGCACCTTCCTCAGATGTCTCCCACCCGTGCGCAGGGACTGCCTGCAGCCGAGACCTGGGCCTGGCCCCGGCCGGGTGTGGGCCAGGGGCCATGCTGGGCGTGGTATCAGCACGTCACGGTCTCGCACACTTCGTGGCACCTCTGGCCCACGTGTTTAGAAGGAATAATGAGGACTTGTAGGTTAGGTGTCACTGCTGGTGAGTCTTTCATATATGTAACAGATTGTTATGTAGCGATTAAGAATGAATTTCACGATCCAGCAATCCCGATTCTGAGTATATACCCTAAAGAATTGAAAGCAGGGTCTCAAAGAGATATTCCCACACCCGTGTTCACAGCAGCATTATTCCCAACACCCAAAAGGTGGAAGCAACCCGAGTGCCCACTGACAGATGAATGGATAAACAAAATGTGATATAAACATACAGTGGAATATTACTCAGCCTCAAAAGGAAGGAAATTCCGACACATGCTACAACACGGATGAACCTTGAGGACATCACGCTAAGGGAAAGGAGCCGGTCACAAAAGGACAAATGCTCATGACCCGTCTTTCTTAGTGTAGTCAAGTTCATAAAGACAGAAAACAGACTGGCTTCCAGGGGCTCGGGGAAGGAAAGAGGGGGGTTTAGTGTTTAATTGGCACGGAGTTTCAGATTTGCGAGGAAAGAGTCCTGGAGATTGTTGCAGGTGGTGGTGGTCGCACCACACTGTGAACGCACTTAACGCCGCTGTACTGCGCCACGACGGGCAGGCAGAGCAGGTATCCCAGCAGGGCGAGGCGGGATGGGCCCAGCTCCCGTGCCCAGACTAGCAGTGTGACTGGGCGAGCATCCAGTTGGTGCTAGATTTCTCACCTGTGGAATGGGTATGGCAGCCTCTGCCCTCCCACTGCCGAGGGCTGTTGCATGGCCTGGGAGAGTGGGTTTGGGAAAGTGCTTTGTGACCTGTAAAATGTCCTGCAGAATCCACGTGGTAGGTGTGCTTTAACACCTGACTCCAGGGTCAGGGCTCGCGAGCTGCTCCAGCCCAGCCGCATAGCTGCGGAGGGCTGTTCTGGCAGGTGCTGCTCAGTGCGGGCTGTGTCTGACTCATGGCCTTCGGGAGTTCTACTAGGCTTTTGTGGGCAGCTGCTGGGATGGGTTCTGTTGGGTGCTGTGGGCTGCCACCTGCATGCACACCCAGAAAGTCTTTGTAGCTTTCCTCAGCCAGGTTCCAGGAAGGAGTAACGCCCTATCGTGTGTGATGAATTAACCTTGCTTCTCTGCATTTAGGATCATACTAGGAGAAATGAGAAAATGGACACATAATTTTCTCTGTTCTGAGGTTCCATGAGGAACCTTTGTTAAGAAAGGCTGGGGTCTGGCTGACTCAGAGGCTCCCTACCTCAATGCCCACCCCAGTTTTGGGCACACACGGAACGAGAGGCCCCAGAGAGGCTGGTTCACGGGTCACACAAAGTTGGTGCAAAGGCAGAGCTCAAAACAAGGTTCGAAATGCCAGGCCAGGCCTGTGTGGTGGGTGCCCCGGCCATTCCTGTGCCTTCTGCATTTTGAAAGCAGCAGTTCCAGGGGGCTCTCTGCTTGTGAAGCCGCATGTGTTTGAAGCTGTTTCCCCGGAACGCCCCATCTGGAACGGGGGTGGGTTTGGGAGGCCTGGGCAGCACCCTCCTTCTTTGACAGCTGAGGGCACATTTCTGGCTGGTTCTGGGCTGTGTGTGGCTAAGTGCACTATAACCCTGGCATGTTTGGAGGTGGGGCAGTGGCTAAGTGGTTTTCGAAAAAGGGCAAAAATGATGGGAAAGGCTTCGGGATCCTCTGGGAATCAGAGCTGCGGCAACTGCAGCTGCTGCCATTGCTGGAACCGTTTTCCTTGAGTGCCAGAGCGTGCCCACAGACCATCTGGCCAGTGCAGAGCAGCTGCGGCTAGGCGGGCACCGAGGACCTTCTGGAGGCCTGGGGACGACTCTTCTCCCCACACCAGCCCAACTCTCCCTTCAAGTAGCAGCGGCCTTGGAGCTCACGGGCACCTGCTGGGGCTGGGTGTGCCTGCGTCTAGCTGGTGAGTCCCTTCTGTTGGTTGATAGCCAACACAGATGTTAGCTTTGAGAGTGGCACAGTGAGCTGTTAGAAGCTGGGCCCTGTGCTTTCCAGCTGTCCAGCTAACCTCTCAGTGCCTCAGTTTTCCCATCTGAAAAATGGGGATAATAACAGTGGCTGTCTCAAAGGTCGTGGTGCAGTGCTCGTGAGCTGTAGTTGTAGTGCACTTAGCCTGGCTAATGGCGGCACTGTGTAAGTCATAATGGAGGTTGCTGTTAACCATGTGCGTTATTTGCTCCAGAGTCATCCTGGGACAAAGAATCTGTGGCTGCTGCTGAGGCTGGTGGTTTGTGGCTGGAGGTTTCAGCATGTTGCCCTCTCTGGAGCGAAGGAGGGCTGGGCCTGGAGGCAGCAGCCCTGGCTTCTTGTCCAGGCTCCATTCTCTGTCTCTGTATTTGGCAGAGTTCCTCTGGCTCTTCATTCACGGGTTGGGAGGCTCCCAGCTCTCCACCTCTCTTTAGGAGAGGCTCAGGTAGGCCGGGGGGACAAGAGTGATCAGGGCCTGCAGGGAGGTGGGAGGCAGATAGATGCTCAGGCAGGTCGGGGAGTGGGAGAGCCACGCCCTAGCATGTCTCACTTGGGTTGGGGAGACAAGAAGGGAGTCTGCTGCTGGGGGGGTGGGGGGGTGGGCTGTGTCCTTTCTGTCTGGAGTTGAGAAAGACTCAGAAGCCAAACCAGGTCTTTGCTGGGCAGGATAATTTTCTTGGGACTGGCCTTTAGTTCAGATGGGTGTCTGCATCCTGTATAAACCAGAACAACCATGTCCTTCAGACACCCCAACTCACTGTTGGAATTCGCCCATCACTGTATGATGTTTGATAGTGACAAGTGGGTTGCCATGGGGCTCCAGTGCTGGACACATCCCAGGTCTGGTAGTGACAGACTTCCTGTCCCTGTGGACCCTCCCCACCCAGAGCACATGGCCTCTTAGTCCCTATCCTGCCCTCTACTCTGGAGAAGCTTGGTGTCCAGTAAGGAATCAGGTGCAGGGTGTGTAGTATAGATTCAGGGTTTGTTGATTGACTGGATGATGGTACTATATGAATTGCTTCTTGTTAACTGGGTTGCATTAGATTTGGATTGCTCAGAGGAAGAGTGAAGCTGCTAAAAAAGAACGCTGCTGAAAGGTTGGCAGAGACTCCTGCTCTGACCGGTACTCTCCTGCTGGTTGGTTAAGAGACGCTATTCAGACAGCAGGTTTTTTCTTCATTTCATAACCAGCCTTATCCAAGGGGAGACATTCCTGGGTGAGCCAGTCCAGGCGGGTGCTTGGGTCTTATTCATACTTCATTTTGGGTTTTGAGCTTCCTGGGACACTTGTTTGAGCAAGAGGGTGATACAGGTTTGGGGCTTCTGAGTGAAAAGGCTTTGCCCTCACCTGTCTGTCCCCAGGGCTGGGAGGGTCTTATCTGATTGCCCGTGCCCTCCCCACTCAGTGTGAGGTTTGGGGCTGAGTTTATAGCTGAGAAAGAACCCTGAACCTTTCCAAGAGCAGGCAGAGGGCTGGAGAAGCTCTGGAGCCAGGCTGCCTGGGATCCAATTCAGGTTCTGTTTCTTATTAGGTGACCTCGAAGAAGTGATGTAACCACTCTGTGCCTCAGTGTCCCCATCTGTAAACATTGACCTCTTAGAGATGTGGGGATGAAGGGAGTGAACGCCTGGAAAGCGTTGGAACAGCGCTCGCCATTGCACAACCTGAGCTCAGACTCATTGGTTACTCTCACTCTTGCTATATAGCCTTCTGTGCCTTTTCATGGTGGCAGGCTCCCCGTGGGCGGGACTGTCCTCGACAGGAAGGTGTCTTCTGGAAGCACAGAGTAGTGCCTTGTGTTGGCCTCCTGAAGCTTTTTGTGGTGCCCTACCATCCATGCAATAATATCTACCCCTAGTGGCATTGAATGCCAAGGCCAACAGCCATTTAGTTCTGACCCCGCTGCCTGTCCTCCAGCCCCACTGGCTTCTGTTCACCAGCTGCTCCAGGGATCCCCACCCTGTCTCCCAGTTACAGCCCAACCCTGTTCCCCGGCAGGCCCGGCTCATCTATCACCTCCTCCCTCTAGCCTTCTTCAGGACTCCGGCCCCTCCTGCCACCCCCATGCCCCAGCCAGCACCTGGTTTCTGTCTCAGATGGGTTCTGAGTCCTATCTGTGCCCCCAGCACAGGGCCGGGTACTCAGTAGGACTCAGTATGTGGGTGTTGAGTGATTGATGAATGAGTGGGTGAATGGTTGGAAGTGGGGCTTCCTGTGGCGGGGAAAACTTCCTGCCCCAGAGTTTCCACCTGATGGGTGAATCAGAGAAAGACTCAGGTCTTCCCGAAGGCAGAACAGGCAGGAGGGGAAACGGGCCAGCAGACAGCCGTCTGTCCCCTTCATGGGGTGCAGAGTGATGCAACCGCCTCATTCCCCATGGGTCTGGGCACCAGGTCGGAGCTGATTTACTGCCATGACGCAGCCACGTGCTCTGCATTCTCACTGCCTGGAATTTTACTGGAAAATGCCTGTCTGGAGAAGCTGCCCATCCCTTCAGTGGCTGCTTTCTGGAATCCAGCCTCTGCTGGAACATGACTTTCCTTCATTCACATGCAAGTGGGAACTAGAAGGGTCTGAATCTGATTGCTCTCATCCCCCACCTGGGGTGACCAGCACAGCTTGCTTTTTTTTCCCATAAAGAGGTGGGCCAGGCGAGCCCCCTGCCCAGGAGCAGGTCCCAGGACAGGGGAGACGAAGAGTGACAGCTGCTAGCCTGGACAGTGGCTGTGTTAGAGGGCCACGAGGGATGAACGGCAATGAGCTGGGCCACTCTGGAGGGGGAGGGGACATAACCAGTGCGGAGATGAGGGGGTGTGGAGGAGCCTGGGCCCCCAGGGGGGTGGCATCTGAGAGGTGGTAAGATTTGGGAAGAAAAGGAGGAGAAAGCACCCTAAGTGGAAGCACTACAGTAGCAAAGGCCAGGGAGATGTGGGATGGCCCTGGGGGCCAGGGAGCGGGGATGCCCAGGCGGATGGAGGGAAAGAGCAAGAGGGGAGAGAACAGTATCTACACACGTTCACAGCCGCACGTGCTGGCACTCGCTCACCGCCAGCTTAACTCTGGGTGTTCAGGCCTGGGGGCCCACCGGCCCCTCAGAGTAGAACAGTTCAGAGCCAGGATGCCTGACATGCAACAATTTCACAATAATAATAAAAAGTGCAAAAAATCCCCAACAAACTCAGTGGTTGCAGCAGCAAAGGCCAGTGAGGGCAGGGCTGATGATGGGTGTGCAGGGTACAGGGGGGCCTGTGCAGGTGGAATGGGGAGGTGATGCCCTCCGCCAGCCGCCCCGGTTCTGTGACGCAGACTGCATGGCTGTTTGTGGCTGAACCATCTTCATCACGCATCACAGCCAACACAGTCACTCCCACTGTTTCCCTTATTCTGTTCTTGGGAGTTGTAGAGTAGTGGCATCATCTACAGTCTGTAGATGAGGCAACTGAGGCCCAGAGAAGAGGACTGACCCATCTAAGCCCCTCAGAGTCTGCTGACTCTAAGCTGGAGCCCGTCCACTCCCAGGCTGATGTTTCTGGGACTGTTACTGGGCTTTCCAGTGTGGGAGGCACAGCATCCCCGAAAGCTTCCATTCTCGGGGGCTTGGGGTAGCAGCTGTTGGACCCCTGGGATGTCCTGCTTCACAGGGATCTTTGCCAGGAGGGCAGTTAGCAGGCAGGGTCATATAGTTCTTGAGCTGGGAACAAACCTGATCTTGGTGGCTACCCGCAGGCTGCCTCTTGGGCAAGGATGAAGAAACGGGGGAGCTCAGACTCAGGGGAGTCTGAGGACCTGCCGCAAGAGGACTCCCTCCCAGACCCCCTGGATGGTGACCCTCACTCCAGGCCAGCTCCAGCCAAGCCCAACATCCCCACGGCCAAGAGCCGCAGCCGGCTCTTCGGGAAGGGTGACTCTGAGGAGGCTTCTCCTTTGGACTGCTCTTACAAGGAATGTCAGCGAGCCTCCTGCCCGGCCATCACAGTCAGTCCTGTTCTCACAGTCCAGAAGACTGACGATGGCCCCACCTGTACCCGGTAAGCTGTGTCTGAAGCCTGGGTCCCTCCCCACCAGGAGCCCAACTAGCTCAGCGGGCTGAGGCCTGGTCATGGAGGCACCGTGTGGTGCTCTGGCTTATGGGCTGAAGGTCACAGAGCTGGAGAGCCTGGGAGCCTTCAGAGGTTGTCCATTGCAGCATCTGCATTCACAGAACCCAGAGGACACGTGGTCACTAATATTGGCATGTAGGCTGATCGTAGTAACCAGCTGATCTCTAGGTGTCCAGGCCTAGAACGTTTACCAGGCCCAAACATTTAGATTTTCAGTCAAAATGCTCAAGGGCTGTCTAAAATGCTTTTAGACAGCACAAAACAGCTCCAGTGAGGAGCCCACCAGCCTCCTGCCACCTCCAAGGTAAGAGAGAGGGCACATGGGCTGGCTGACATCTGGGGCAGTGTGAGGACAATTTTTAACTTAGCTGGGTCCAGCCAAACCCCTGTCTACAGCCCCAATAGGCTACAGCCTTCTGAGCCCAGCTCCTGAGCAGGCAGAGAGGCAAGTGGCCTGGGGGTTGGAGGAAGCCTTGAGGGCAGAGACTTTCTAGATGGTGTCTACAGACAGGGTGGGGGCAGAATGGGGCCTGTGCACCGCCCTGTTCCTTGTAACATACACTTCCTGGACAGTCACTGAGCTGGCGGGGTGGATGTTATACCAGGGTGTTCCTTGGGGTTTCATTGTGCTGCCCCACAAGCTCCGAAGGCCTCAGGCCCATGGGGGAGACCGGAGTAGGAGACAAGCGTATTTTCTGTCCCACAGGCAGCTGTGCCAGGACTCGGTCCCTGCCGGCACCAAGAAAAGTCTCAAGCTCTATGACCGCAGGAAGATCTTTGAAGCTGTCGCTCAGAATAACTGTGAGGAGCTGGAGAGCCTGCTGCTCTTCCTGCAGAAGAGCAAGAAGCACCTTATGGACAGCGAGTTCAAAGGTGGCTGTGGAGAGGGCCGGGTTCTGGGTGCGGCCCCAGCTGCCACTCCCCGCTCTGACCCTCACTGCATCTTGCAGACCCAGAGACAGGGAAGACCTGTCTGCTGAAAGCCATGCTCAACCTGCACAATGGGCAGAACAACACCATCCCCCTGCTCCTGGAGATTGCCCGGCAGACCGACAGCCTGAAGGAGCTTGTCAACGCCAGCTACACAGACAGCTACTACAAGGGTGAGGAGGGGCGGGGTGGCGCAGCTCTGCCACAAGCCCACGTGGAGCCAGGAGGGCACAGGCACCCTGGGCAAGCCTCTGAGCAACTTACTCCTTGTCCCAGCCACCAGGTTGGCATTTCCTGGTCCTGGGGTCCCTGCCTCCCCAGCCTGCTGGCTTGGATTCTCCTGGGGCTAAGGGTCCCATCCTCCCCTGTGTGGGCCTGGTGTTCCTGGCCTCTGGAACTGTTGGCCTCCCTCTCTGCTGCTGTTCTTTACCCTTGGGCCGTTTTGACTCCTCCAGCTTCCAGTCTGGTGACCCCTGCACTTGGGGGGTCTCTAGTCCTGCCTTGGGGACTCCCTGGGCCCCCTTTGCGGATCTTGGCCTGGCTTCCTCTACTGGGGGAGTCATCTGCCACGGTCTGCCCAGGCCATCCCCCAGAACCTGTTTGGGCACCCCTGCAGGACACGAGCCCAAAGCCAACAGCATGCACCTCCATAGGCCAGACGGCGCTGCACATCGCCATCGAGAGGCGGAACATGGCACTGGTGACTCTCCTTGTGGAGAACGGGGCTGACGTCCAGGCTGCGGCCAATGGGGACTTCTTTAAGAAAACCAAAGGGCGGCCTGGCTTCTACTTTGGTAGGCAGACACTTGACTTATTGATGATTGCTGAGCGGAGGTTTGGGGTGGAGACGGAGGGAGATGCAGGCTGGGCGTTCCAGGGCCCCAGCCGCCTGTTCCCGGGGCCCACTGTGTGCCTGTGTTGGCTGCAGGTGAGCTGCCCCTCTCCCTGGCCGCGTGTACCAACCAGCTGGGCATTGTGAAGTTCCTGCTGCAGAACTCCTGGCAGCCGGCAGACATCAGTGCCAGGGACTCTGTGGGCAACACAGTGCTGCACGCGCTGGTGGAAGTGGCAGACAACACAGCTGACAATACCAAGTTTGTGACGAGCATGTACAATGAGATTCTGATCCTGGGGGCCAAGCTGCACCCTACACTGAAGCTGGAGGAGCTCATCAACAAGAAGGGGCTGACTCCACTGGCCCTGGCTGCCAGCAGCGGGAAGATTGGGGTAGGGAGGGGGCTTCATGCTGAGCTGGGGGTGCCGTGGGTGCTGTGGGTGCTGTGGGAGGGGCTTCCTGTCTCACTGAGCATGCCTGACATCTCCACCCCATGAGTCCTTGTGCTGTCACAGCAGCCTGTCGGGGTGGGGTGGGCCGTTAGAGCAAGGCAGAGGAACTGTGAGAGCCGAGCAGAACCCAGCGCAGAACCCAGCGTTGCCCATGTGACCATTTCTTTCTTTCTTTTTTTTTTATGGTTTCAAGTCAACTGTTTTGAGATGTAATTTACATAAAACAAATGGAAACAAAGTATTCGGTTTGATGAGTTCTGATGAATGCATGCAGCTATAACCACCACCCCAGTCAACCCACAGAACCTGTCGTTGCCCCAGCAGTTCTCTCTTAGCCTTTGCAGCCAGTCTTCCCGCCCCCAGCCCTCTCTACTCTAGACGCCCACTAATTTGCCTTCTGTCACAGCAAATCGTTTTGCCGAAAAAAAAAGAAAGTTCTTTGTCCATTTGCTGTCTCAATTTCTGGGAAGCAAACCTAAGCATTTAATCTAAATTATCATGAGATGCTTTTTCATTGGCTCTTGTTAATGTTATTTTTATTGAAATTATAGGGGTGACATTGGTTAATAAACTTATATAGGTTTCAGGTGCACAGTTCTATAATATATCATCTGTATATTGCACTGTATCCACATGTGGCTGTTTCTGAGTTCTAAATCTGAGCACCCCCAATAAGACATGGAGAGGGGGTGGGGTGCTGGGTCCTGGCCATGAGGGTGGGTTGAGCCGAGGGTAATAGGAATGTGATCAGCCAGGTGTGAGCACGTGATGGGTCCAATGTGGCTGCAGTTGGGGTCTGAGGCAGTGGCAGGTTGGTCTTGATGGTGGTCAGAAGGCTGCAGGATGGAGGTAGGTGCTTGGGTGGGGTCTCCAGCTATGCTGGGAGGCAGAATTATTCCTGAAGCAGAGCTGGTGGCCCAGTGGGGACACAGCCTGTGGCGGGGCACCAGGCTGGTCTCTCACAGGCTCCTGCACTCCCACGGCAGGTCTTGGCCTATATTCTGCAGAGGGAGATCCACGAGCCCGAGTGTAGGCACCTGTCGAGGAAGTTCACCGAGTGGGCCTATGGGCCCGTGCACTCCTCGCTCTATGACCTGTCCTGCATCGACACCTGCGAGAAGAACTCGGTGCTGGAGGTGATCGCCTACAGCAGCAACGAGACCCCCGTGAGTAGGCTGGGGCTGGGGCCCAGGGAGGGCTTTCAGTCTCACTGCACACCAGCCTCCACGCCACGCCGGTGGGGTGTCCGTTCTTTCTAAGGCCCTTTCAATAGCCCTGTTGTGTTCTCATCGATGAAAACCTGCTGCCCGGGGCCTAGGTCCTGCAGCCTCATCAACACATTCATTCCCCCTGAGTGTTTTCCTTCATCATACAAACAATACACAATCATGTCCCCCTTAAAACTTAAATCAGAAGTACATAGACAATAAGAATCCTCCTTTTATCCTTACAAAAACACGTAGCTTCATTTTGTTTACACAAATGGGACCACACTACACATCACACAGAAAACCAATTTTTTCACTTAATGTTGTGTCTTGTAGACAGTTTTATGTCAGTACATAAGGGTCAACTCCCTTAAAAGGAGAGCTGCACACCATTGCACAGCAGGGGCGGGGAGAAAGCGTCCATGGAAGGCCATCCGAGGCATTTCCAGTTTTTGCTACTATGACGCCATAGGCCACTTGGCGCGGGCTCAAGAATTTTTCTATGAAGCATAGCTGGAATTGGAATTACCAAGTCAAATAGTATGTACATTTTAATATTTTAGTAGCTACTGCCAAATTATCCTCCAGAAAAGACTGTCAGTGTACTTGCCCACCACGGTACACAGTTACCTTTGGCCACGCCGGCCTGGGTGTTACCCACCTTTTTATTTTTTAAAACTATTTAAGTGCATGGAGCCAAAAATGCTATCTCATTGATGTCCTTTTTGAATTGAATTTATTGGGGTGACATTGGTTAATAAGCTTACAAGGGTTTCAGGTGCACAGTTCTATAGCACACCACCCGCACATTGCACTGTCCGCCACCCCAAGCCAAGTCTCCTTCCATCACCTTTTACTCCCCCCCCATCTCACTGATGTCTTGATTCTCGTTGTGCTGATCACCGTGAGGTTGACCATTGTTTCATATGTTTATTGACCATTCGCAGTTCTTTGGTAGATTTCCTGCTCACTGCCCTTTGCTGTCTCTTCACTGGACTGTTTGCCTCTTTTGGCTTGTAGGTGTTCTTGTTGCAGAATGGATCGATCCTTTCTTTGTTGCATGTGACAAATATTTTATTTTCTCCTAGTCTGTCTCTTGTCTTTTAGCTTTGTTCAAGGCATCATTTGTTTATCAAAGGCTTTCTTTTTGATGGAGTCATTTGGTTAACCTTTTTTTAACTGTTAAATAAATTTATTCGGGTGACATTGGCTATACACTCATATAGATTGCAGGGGTATAATTCTATAAGACATCGTCTGTATATTGTATTGTGTGTTCACCACCCCAGTCTTTTTCTTTTATAGCTTTTGTGACCTATGTCTTGCTCTGGGAGGCTTTTCCCACTTCAAGATTACACACACATCCTCCCATCTCTTCTTTTACCTCCTTTGTATGTATTTTATGTTTGCTTCCTTAATTTATCTGGAATTTATGTTTGTGTATGTGGGAGGTGGGCATCATACTTAATTACTTGGTTTGCAAATGAGGGTCCCGACACCGCTAAATGAAAGGCACCCCCTGCCACCACTATTTTGAAAAGGCCACCTTCCCTGTCCGTTCTTTCTAAGGTGATGTTCTGAGCCTCTGAGGCTGCCCCAGGGCCGGAGCCTGTGCTGTTGGTGATGAGGGGCGGCCGCCATGTCTCACAGGGAAGAGAGGCTGTGGTTACCGAGCAGAGTCCAGAGGTGGGAGCAGCCTGGCCTGCAGCGCTCTGGTCTGTCAGCACCCACCCGGCTCCATGTGGAATCTGGAGGGCTGGCCTGGTAGCAAATGGCCTCAAAAGGACTGGGGTGTGTGACTCAAAGAAGGGAGGGATCTGGTGCCACAGCTGCCACCTTCTGTCCCCGGAGGCTCTCAGGGGCCAGGACTGCAGTATGGGGCCCCTGAGTGCAGAGTTGAAACCACTGGTGAGAAGCAGAGGGGAGAGACTTTGTTTTGGAGGATAGATCTGCCCAACCGTTAGCGTTTCTCCACAGGGTTCTTGAGGCAGCGGGGAGCTCTCCATCCCCAAAAGTATTCAAGAGGACACTGAACAGGGATCTCGTTGGGATACTTGAACCTTAACAGAGATCTCCTGGATACCAGCCTTTTAACCCAAAGCGTACTTGTAATTATGGTATCCAAGGCACCCACCATAGGAAAGGCTTTCTAGTTGCCAGTCTCACATTGGTAATTACCACTCCTGCCTGGATGGCCTGCCTGACCCAGGGCTGGAAATGTGAGAAATAAGGAACCCAGAGGCTCGCCCTACCTGCCCTCAGCCCCTCCCAAAGCAGCCTCATGTGAAACTGTCTGTGCCAGCCTCTCCCCATAGAATACTGGGCAACACTCACTAGTTCTTAAGTGTCAAGGGCACTTGTCCAATTTTACCCCATTCACTGTACACACAGGGGCACTGAGGCCTAGAGGGTGGGCCTTCTCACTCAGACCTGTGACCCTCAGTGGCTCTGTGGGCTGAGGATGTGGTCAGGGCCGGTCCAGTGCAGACATGTGGGTGTGAGGAGCGCCTCAGGCTGATGAAACCTCGAGGGGGCTGCTGTTGGGTGAGTGAGCCTCACCTCTCTTTGCTCCCCTTAGAATCGCCACGACATGCTCTTGGTGGAGCCGCTGAACCGCCTCCTGCAGGACAAGTGGGACAGATTCGTCAAGCGCATCTTCTACTTCAACTTCTTCGTCTACTGCTTGTACATGATCATCTTCACCACGGCCGCCTACTATAGGCCCGTGGAAGGCTTGGTGCGGCCTTGGCTCGGGCCTTGGTGTGGGGTGGGGAGAGAGGGGCTGGCATTCCTGTAAGACCCCCAAGACCCCAGGCCCCGGTCGGGCCCTGACTCCTTCCCTGTCCTAGAAACCTGCCCCGTCTCCTGTTCTCAGCTGCTCCCTTAGCCTCCTGGTTCTGTGAGACTGACACCCTTGCTTGCAGAGGGTGAGTACAAGGTTAGAAAGGATGCAGGAATTAGGGCGCAGGAAGCAGCTCTCCCCTGGGCTGGGTGTCCACAGGGGCCTGGGGTGGCATAAGCTCTAAGCCCACTGCCATCCGGCTTACCTGCCCACTTCTGTTCACTCGCTCGCTCATCGTTCTCTCTCTGGACATATACTTTTGAGTACCTCCTCTGAGCCAGGCCCCGGACCATCCGTTAAATCAGCTTAGGAGCAGATTTTGCCCCTTTCTGGAAACACAGGCTCCCTTGAGTTTCTGAATTAAGCCCTTCCCATTCAATACCCACACACTTAATTTTGTTACTTTTATTTCCAGGGAGCCTTGCTTGTAAATTTGATTTAAAAACTCAACTTCCTAGTAGTGTGAAACCTGATCTCTATCTACCTATTAGGACCATTTAATGACTTCATTTTAAGAGAAAAGAGAAATGTGCTAGTAAGATAGGCTAGTGAACTAGTGCTTATGGAACATCGGCAATGGGCTAAGAGGAGACCCACTTCAGGAAACGGTGTCTGAAAGACAGGATGACACCATTAGGCATGGGACTTCTCTCCCCTCGCCATCCATGGGCACCCTCAACAGTGCTGGGAGACCAGGGGCTCACCATAAGTATTGGGAGCAGCAGGCAGCACGGTGGCATTGGGTTCAGAAGAGAGCCTTTACCTGTGCTATCACCCTCCTTCCCATGGAACTCTGGGCTGGGGCTGCAGCTTGTCCAAGAGACCGCCGGCACTGTAAGGGTGCTCTGCTTGGCACCTGGAGGCTCCCACTTTGGGAGTCAGGTCCTACAGAGGAGCACCCTTTCGGCTGTCCATAATAGTGCATTGTCTTTATTTGTGTCTCTCTCCTGAGGCTGAGCCTCTCAGTCAGGGGCTGAGTCTTTTTCTTTTTTTAAAGATAAAGATATTTATTGATTTTTAGAGAGAGGGAAAGGGAGGGAGAAAGAGAGGGAGAGAAACATCCATGTGTGGTTGCCTCTCACTTGGCCCCTGGCCTGCAACCTAGACATGTGCCCTGAATGGGAATCAAACCGGTGGCCCTTTGGTTCGTAGCCTGCGCTCAATCCATTGAGCTACACCAGCCAGGACAGTGTTTGGTCTTAATCACAGGGCTTGTCACCTGGTAAATGTTCGTTGAATGAATGAATGAATGAATGAATGAATGAAGTCACTAACTTCTCTGTACCTTGCAGCCTCCCTATAAGGTGAAACACACTGTTGGCGACTATTTCCGAGTCATTGGAGAGATTCTTTCTGTATTAGGGGGAGTCTACTTTTTTTTCCGAGGGGTAAGCATTCTTTTGCATACTGTGAATTTCCACTGTCACCAAAACAGAAAGCCAGGAGAACCACTCAGTGCTCACTCACTTATTTGTTCATTGGGTAGGGAACGCCTTGCCTGAGGAGCGGAGAGATGCGCAGGTGAAGACAGGGCGTTCCCGGCTGGAGGGTGGGCATCTGCTCAGTGGGTGCCTGAAGGCAGTCATTCTTGAAGACAGGGATCTCCACTCAATGTAACATTTAATGCAAAAGTAGAGGGGAAGCCTTTAAGAGTTGTGATTATAACTGGTAGTTGTTTGATTATTCAAAACAGTCCACTAAAGCTCAGCATAATGAAAGAAATCTACCCGTATACTGGAACCATTTTATTTTAACTGAAAACTCACAGATGCACATTCCTTGCCATTCTTTTAATAGATGAACAGTTTATTTTTTGAATGTGGGACCACTGTTACATGTACAAATAATTTGGTATTATTGTAATTTTACCCCCTTTAATCTAAGCTACATCCAATTTTTTAAGTGACTTACTTTTAAGGAGTTTACCCAAATTCTTGGACTCTTGTCTTCATAGAAACAACGATCTTTATTTTCACACTTATAGTTTATATTATAACAAAGTACAAAGCCAGAGTAGTAAATGCAACAGGCAGAAAGCACCCTTGGCAAACACAGGGCCAGTAGGAGGAGTGTCCTGCAGAGGATCTGCCAGCCCCAGTGATCAGCAGGGCCATGGGCATCAGTCAGAATGTTTTCAAGGAGTGGGAAGTGCTGGTTAATCTGGTGAGTTAGTTCAATGGAAGCTGATTAAAGAATTTTTACAGTAATGTGTACTTAAAGAAAATTAGGAAAAAAAGCACAAATTAGAAAGGAAAAAAACCTCCATTGAATCCCATCATTCAAGCACAAAAATGAATAACATTTGGTGATTTTCCTTCCTGTCTTTACTTCCAGGTATAGTTGTCATTGCACTGTCTGTCCTTAAAAATTGCTCCTGACCATCACGTAGCTTTACCCCATTAGTCTCCCCCTCCCTTCATGATCTCTGCTCCGACACATTTCCCATGGTGCCATTCTGGGTGCTCGGCACTTAGCCACATCTAACCTTTCCTGGAATCTTACTTTGTCTGTTTACCTGCAGATTCAGTATTTCCTGCAGAGGCGGCCATCACTGAAATCCTTATTTGTGGACAGCTACAGTGAGATACTTTTGTAAGTGACCCTTCGGCTCTAGTGCCTCAGTAGCAGACAACCTCCTCTGGCCCAGTCCTGAGGTTACAGCAATCAGATCTCACTCATTCTCTCACATACACTCAGCCTGGAACATAGTAGGACTGTGCACCATGTTGAGTGAGTGATGGAAGGCACTGAGTAAATGTTTGGTGGGTGAACGAATACCCAGGGTCCACACTATGCCAGGTACGAACCAGGTGCTGGGGAATGTTCGACCCGTCCCGTGGGCTCTTGTGGGGTATAGTCTGAGCCAGATGTACCCTTGTTCATTTTTTCCCATCTTTTTGTCCATCTGTCTGGCATTTACCAAGGTAGCCCTGGAATCTCAAGATAAAGTAGACATGGTTTCAGCCTTCTTGGAATTTCCAGTCTTTAGGGCAGAGTTTCTGAATGTTGGCACTATGGACATTTTGGATTGGATTATTCTTTGTTTTGGGGGCTGTCCTGTGCACTGTAGAATGTTTAGCATTATTCCTGGCCTCTGCTCACTAGATGCTAGTTGCTCTCTCCCTGTCCCACAGTCCTAACAATCATAACTGTCTCCAGATACTGCCAAATGTTCCCACGTGGCTGGGGGGTGGGGTACAAAATCACCCCTGATGGAAAATTACTGCTTCAGGGGGAGACAGATTAATAAGCCAGTTATAAAAACAATATAGATGTCACAGGGAACCACTTTTCTTCATAAATAAGCCAGAGCTTTATGAGGTTCCCCTGAAGGGCCCAGGGTACAGAGGGGGCTTTCAGTTGGCAAAGGGCCCTTCTCCTGGGATCTCAGCTCAAGGCCTCTACTGAGATCCCAGGTTTCCCTCACCAATGGGCCTTCTCTCTTTATTCCCGGCAAGTGCAGGGAGTTGATTTCTCACCCTATTGCAGGTAGCTTGTCCCTACGATGCAAAACCCCCTTCCTTTTACTATAATCTTGAGATAGTTACACTTTAGTCGCAAAGGGCAAATTCAAGGGCAGGGTCTATAGGTTAGCGCAATGCTGATTTGCTTTACTAAGAGGCGCGATGCTCTCCTACATGACATTATGCCTATAAAGTTGATTTTAGTTCTAGAAAGACCCATTGTGGACATATCAATAATTTAAAAAATTTAATTTCTCAAAGCTACTCATTCACATAGGTAGAAATTTAAAGAGTTCTAAAAACCTGATGGCCACTATCTGAATTCCCCATTTCAACTTTCCCATTCCTGGCAATCTCACCTCCTCAGGAACAATGAGCTCCCATTCTTGTAGCTCTTTCTTCAACGTTGTGCATCTGCTAGATGAGGCTCTAGCGTCCTTCCCCTGCCTTCCCCTCTTCTTTCCCTCCTGCAGCCATCCAATGTGGCTTGTAGTAATTTTTGCTTTAATCAGTATTCAGTATTTATATTCCTATGTCTCTGCAAATATTATTTGCAGTGGAGCTTCAAAATATACTATAATATTTCTTTTCTTTCTATTTCTCCTGAAGTTAATAATTACCTTGTTTTCTTTGTGCCCATTGTTAC
The DNA here is from genome assembly GCA_004024845.1 of Tonatia bakeri. Classification (NCBI taxonomy): domain Eukaryota; kingdom Metazoa; phylum Chordata; class Mammalia; order Chiroptera; family Phyllostomidae; genus Tonatia; species Tonatia bakeri. The sequence goes on from PVIA01005567.1 coordinate 90,674, forward strand.
TTTTCTCACTCATTTCGAAGCCTCTCAGTACAATTTTCCTCAGAATCAGTGACGTAAATTACATGGTCAGATTCCCTGTTGTTGTTTTTTTCTTGAAGAATTTTGCCTGGAGTTCTGTCCACTCTTTCTACATGGGCTGGCTGTCATCTGGGCCAGCCGCTTAACTGTCATCCTGGGACTTCTCTTTGCAGCCAGCCTTAGGGTCCTCATTGCTTTCCTCCTGCATTAGAGTTCCCATCTCTTTCTTGGTTTTTCCCTTGTGTTATTTGAGGACACCCTTCAGCATTTCCCCTGGTGAAAGAGATGGTGTGACGGCAGAGAGCATGGAGACGACAGCTGTCACCATGCCTGAGTTCTGAGCTGAGCTGCTCCCGTGTGTACTTCCAAGGGGTCGTCTCTTCTTCACTAGCACCTTGGAGGTCCTTCTCACTTCTCTGCTGAGTTGTATTTCTTGTTTTTTGAACCCTGTGTCTCCCTGTTTCCTGACATGTCCATATTTTGGGGGAGGGCATCCTCAACTGAAGAAATAAGCCACATAGTGGGAATGAGGGAAGTATTAATAACATTTCTTTTAAATCTGGCACATCTAAATATATTTCTAATATACTTTCACATTTGACTGATAATTTGGGTATAAAATTCTTTTAAAAATTTGAGCATACTTCCTCACTGTTTCCTTGTTTCCAGTATTATAGATGACAAGTCCAAAGCCAGTCAGATTCCGGACCCTTTAAGACCTGTTGTGGTTTTTCTCTTTGTAAATCTATAGTATCTTCTTTTTTTTCCCTCTAGTGTTGCATCATGATTTAGGTCTTTTTTTATCCAAAGTTCTGGGCACTTAGTAGGCTCTTTCAATCTGGAAATTTATGTCCTCTATTTTTTGGAATATTTTTGTGAATTATTTCTTGATCTCTCTTCTGGAACTCCTACGATATACATAGGCCTCCCAACCTAGTCCTCGACTAGTTCTTGTATTTTTCCGCTTGTGTGTTATCTCTTTATCTTTGGCACTTCTTACGGGGAGTTCAAATTAACTTTAATTTCCAACACTTCTGTTGGTTTTATTATATCTGGTGTTATGTTTTTAATTTCCAAGTGCTTTACAAAACTCTGCCTGTTCCTTATTTATTGCACCCTGTTGTTATCTCATGGATGCATTATCTTCTTCTGTCTCTCTAAGGCTATTTGCTTGGTTCATGCCCTTATGTTAGAGGCTGTCCTCAGGATGTCCGGAAATCTTTGCTGTTTGCTCTTAATTAAGAAGTGAGGACTAGAAAGCTGGTTGGAAGCTCTTACTGTGTAAATAGGGCTTATCAATTTTGATCACTCTAGACTTGTCTAGATAAACCATTTACTGGAGACTATCCAGTGTCAGCCTATTTCGTCTTTTCAATCTTCAACCCAGAGGGAAGAAGTCTGGCTGCCGACTTTTGGAGAGCCGAGTGGAAAAGAGGGTTTTCTGTAAACTGTATTGTATAAAAATCACACAATCTCCTGTTTTTGGTAAAATACCAATGCTTTTACTAGTCACTTGATGAAACTGGGTCCAAAACCCCCCTGTTTCATCCTCTTCAGAGACAAAACCTCCTCTCTTCCTTATTTTGAGTCCCTTGTCACCTCTCCCCCAGAGGTCCCTAAACCTTTCGAGACTCCTTGATTAAAAGAAGCGGTTCTCAGCTCTCTCTCATATGACTCAGATTGGGCTTTCTGTGGTCTTCTGAGTGAGTTCTCTTTGTCCACTGCTTCCCAGCTTCCAAAATTCATGTGTGGGAACTCGTTTGCCACCAAGGCCACCCTTTCCCCCTTTCAAATGGCATCAGTTCTTACTTTGGCCAAGGTTCTGCCAGTGCAGAGGGCTTTCTTTCCAGCAGAACTTGGACTGATGAGCCGGTTTAGTGACATCAGTTTTTAACAGACTCAAATCAGCACAGTGGCAGCATCTTGCTGGGTTCCCTCACACAAGCGGGAGGCGAGGTGGTCACTGTCACTGGCCTACAGTGTTAATACAGCCAGGGGCCCTCTCAGGAGGAGGTCATGATGAGCAAGGAAGCGTGGGACTAATAAGTAAAGAAGGACCACTGGGCAGACCTTGTGGTAGGATCCTCCGGATGTCCACCCTGTCTAGGGCTCCGACTTGGGCAGCCCCCACTGGACTGAGGGGCTGAGGGACATTTTCCCTGACTCTGCTCCTGAGTTTGAGGGTGTGACCATCGGACTCTTCCTGTGGCTTTCCAGGAGTACAGGCCTGACCCTCCTCATGGGCCTAGGGACCTCCTAGGACCGCTGTTGTCCATGAGGCTGTTTTTCTGGGGACTAAGCAGGAAGGTAGCTGGGGCTAAAGCAGTGTTTCTCGGCCATTTTTATTTTTGCCTTTTTATTTTATGTATTTATTTATTTATTCCTCACTTGAGAACATGCTTATTGACTTGAGAGAGGAGAAGGTAGGGAGAAAGAGAGGGAGAGAAACATCGACATGAAAAAGAAACATCCATGTGTGAGAGAAATACCCAACCAACTGAACCACATTAGCCAGGGTTATTACTGTGTTTTTAGATCATTTTTTTCCAATTGCCCTTCCCATAAAATTGTAATACCACAAATATATTGTATAGCTATATATGTACTGTATTTATATCTGTGCTTTATGTATAAAGAGCATAAGATTTCACGTTCCCCGTACCCCAAACCAACATTTGCCCCCATGGGGGCAATATCACTCCCGCAGAGAATCATGGGCTAAAGGGGGCAGGACGGCCAGCCCTCCCTCCCTCCCACCATGGCCTGTGGTGTGTTGCTTTGTGGAGAGGCCCAGGCAGTGGGGGCCTTCCTGTCTGTGGGGGTGCCAGGCCTCCTTGGTACCCTTAGACAGGGCTTCTTGTCACTCCACCCTCAGCTTTCTGCAGTCACTGTTCATGCTGGGGACTGTGGTGCTGTACTTCTGCCAATGCAAAGAGTACGTGGCCTCCATGGTGTTCTCCTTGGCCCTGGGCTGGACCAACATGCTCTACTACACCCGCGGCTTCCAACAGATGGGCATCTACGCCGTCATGATCGAGAAGGTGGGTGCCAGGGCCCAGGTGGGTTCTCCACAGAGCTTGTTTTCCCCATGGGTATGCGGAGCATGGTCCCACTGATTTCATCCATCCTCTCTATAGTGTTTGAGGAGATATGGGTTTGTCTGAAGGCCCACTTTCCCAGCTAATTACCCCCCCAATTCAGGCAATCTGGCCTTGACCCAGGTTTGGGGGCTTCCCTAAAACTTGGCCCACCCCTGCTTACTAGGCCCCCCTCTCCCACCAGAACAAAGGCCATGGGGGGTGTGCTGTGGATGACACCCTCATGACACCTAAGCTACACGCCACGAACCAGACCTCCCTGCATGTTCTCTGATTACACTTGGACTCAACATTAACCCCGAGGCTGACACAGCCCTGGCCCTTCCCCGGGTCCCGCCCAGGCCTGGACTTGGTTCTGACAAGCCTACTCTCTCCTGCAGATGATCCTGAGAGACCTATGTCGCTTCATGTTTGTCTACCTTGTTTTCTTGTTCGGGTTTTCCACAGGTAAAGGCTTGGCCAGAGCTGGTAGGGGGAAAGGACTCCTGCTCACCTCAGCTTCCTGAGGACTCTGCAGGGGCTGGGCGGGGCGGGCCCTGTGGGGTGTGCATCTGTACAAAGAACACATGGAAATGAGCGGGAGAGGCTATTTATAAAATGTGTTAACTAATTTTTGAGGTAGGAAGCGCTACTTGCCTGTAGGATGGATGCATTATGGCTAAGTTTATTTAAAAAAAAACTTTTTGTTTTGACATTATTTTAAACTTACCAAATGTTGCAAGAATAGTACAAATAACCCTCTTTGCTCTTTATCCCGATTCCCTGAATTTTACTGCTTTTCAAATACCTTTTCCTCTCCCTGTTACACAAACACACATAGTATAATGATCAACATCAGGAGATTGACACCGATACAGTGCTATTAGCTAATCTACTGAGTTTATTCAGATTTCACTAATTGCCCTCCCTAGTAGCGTCTTTCACAGGCATGAAGGTCCCAGATCATGCATTGCAGGCAGTTGTCCGCCTCTTCAGTCTCCTTCAGTCTGCAGTACTGCCTCGAACTTTCCTGGTCTTTTGTGACCTTAGCATTTTTAGTGAGTACAGGCCAGTTTTTACAACGTCTCTTGATTTGGGTCTGTCAGACGCTTCCATGGCAGATTCAGGTATGTGTTTTTGGTCAGAAATGATGTGTGTCTTCCTCTGCATTATATCAGGAGTCCCACCATGTTAGTTCGTTCCATTTCTGGTGATGTTAATGTTGATTATTTTGTTTTGGTGGGTATGCCAGATTTTTCTACTGTCAAGTTATTATCTTTCTAGATAATTGACTTATTTCTTCTAGGATGTTAATGGTTTTGAGTCTAACACTTAAGTATTTAATAAATTTTGAGTTTTTTCTTGTGTGTAGTGTACGAAGGTGATCTAGTTTCATTTTTTTTTGCACATATTTGTCCAATTTTCCCAACACCATTTATTGAATAGACTATCTTTATTCCATTGTATGTTTTTTCTTCCTCCATCAAATATTAGTTGACTGTAAAGGTGTGGGTTTATTTCTGGGTTCTCTATTCTGTTCCATGGATCTATATGTCTGTTTTTCTGCTAGTGCCATGTTATTTTGATTACTATGGCCTTACAGTATAGTTTGATATCAGGCAATGTGATTCCTCCAACTTTGTTCTTTTTTCTTAAGATAGCTATTGCTATTTGGAGTCTTTTGTGGTTCCATGTAAAATTTTGGAATATTCTAGTTCTGTGAAATGCACCATTGATATCTTTATAGAAATTGCATTGAATCTATAGATTGCTTTGGGAAGAATGGATATTTTAATGATGTTAATTCTTCCTATCCATGAACATGGTATATGCTTCACTTTATTTGTATCTTCTTCAATTTCTTTCTTTTTTAAAAAATTGTTTTGAAGATTTTATTTATTTATTTTTAGAGAGGGAAGGGAGGGAGAAAGAAAGAGAGAGAGAAACATCAATGTGCAGTTGCTGGGGGCCGTGGCCTACAACCCAGGCATGTGCCCTGACTGGGACTCGAACCTGTGATGCTTTGGTTTGCAGCCCATGCTCAATCCACTGAGCTACGCCAGCCAGGGCTCCAATTTCTTTCTTCAGTGTCCTATTTTCTGAGTACAAGTCTTTTATATCTTTGGTTAAACTTATCCCTAGGTATTTTTTGATTTTTGATGCAATTGTAAATGGCATTGTTTTCTTGGTTTCTCTTTTTGGTAGTTCATTATTGATGTATAAAAATGCAGAAAATTTCTGGATAATTATTTTGTATTCTGCTACTTCACAGAATTCACTTATCAGTTTAGTCGCTTTCGGTAAAATCTTTAGTGTTCTCTATGTACAGTATCATGTCACTTGCAAATAATTACAGTTTTACTTTTTCCTTTCCAATTTGGATTTGATTTCTTCTTGTCTGAGTGCTGTCGCTAGGACTTCCAGTACTATGTTGGATTACAGTGGTAAAAGTGAACATCCCTGTCTTGTTCCTGATCTTAGAAAACACTTATAGTTTTTGCCCATTGAATATGATGTTATCAGTGGGCTTGTCATACATGGCCTTTATCATGTTGAAGTATGTTCCCTCTATTCCTACTTTGCTGAAGAGCTCTTATCATAAATGGGTACTTACCCATAAATGGGTTTTTATCAGATGCTTTTTCTGAATCTATTGACATGGTCATGTGGTTTTTATCTTTCATTTAATTTATGTGGTGTATCATGTTAGTTGATTTGCAGATATTGTACCAACCTTGTATCCCCAGAATAAATTCCATTTGATCATGGTGTATGATCTTTGTAATATATCACTTGATCCAGTTTGCTAACGTTTTGTTGAGGATTTTAACATCTGTGTTCATCAAGGATATTGGCTTAGAATTTTCTTTCTTTGTAGTGTCTTTATCTGGTTTTGGGATTAGAATAATGCTAGTCTTACAGAAAGAGTTTGGAAGTCTTCCCTTCTCTTAAATATTTTGGAGTAGTTTTAAAAATAGGTGTTAGTTCTTTGAATGTTTGGTAAAATTCACCTGTGAAGCCATCCAGTCCTGGACTTTTGTTTGTTGGGAGTTTTTTTATTGCTGTTTCAATTTTACTAGTTGTAATCAGTCTATTCAGGTTTTCTGATTCTTCCTGATTTAGTTTTGAAAATTGTATGTTACTAGGCATTTATCCATGATACTAAGATTCTCCAATTAGTTGTTTGCAATTTCTTTGCATTTCTTTGGTGTCAGTTGTTACTTCTCCACTTTAATTTCTGATTTTATTTATTGGGTCCCCTCTTTCTTTTTTTCTGATGTGTCTGATTAAAGGTTTGTCAATCCTGTTTATCTTTTCAAAGAAGTAGCTCTTGGTTTCATTGATCTTTTGTATTTTTTTAGACTCCATTTTATTTATTTCTGTTCTGGTCTTCATTATTTCCTTTCTTCTACTGACTATGGGCTTTGTTTTTGTTGATCTTTTTCAAGTTCCTTTAAGTGTAACATTAGATTGTTTACTTGAGATTTTTCTTGTTTTTTTTTGAGATAGGACTGTAATGATGTGAATTTCCCTTTTAAGACTGCTTTCACTGTGTCCCATTGATTTTGGGTTGTTATGTACCTATTTTCATTTTTTTCAAGGTATATTTTGATTTCTTCCTTGATCTCATTGCTAACCTATTCATTGTTTAGTAACATTTTATTTATTTATTTTATCATTATTTTTTAAATGCAACTTTTTGATTCATGTTAAAATCCATTCAACCATAAAAAGAAAATACTTTCTTTTCTTCCCCAAGAGTCTGGTATAATCGACATCCACAGAGACAAAACAATCCATTCACAATTCTTAGTTTGGAGGCTCTTCTCTCAGACCAGAAAGGACAATTTTCAGTGTCCTCTGCTAGTACTCCAGACAGTCCCAAGCAGGAAGCAGGTCAGCAGTCCTTCAGTGGTCTGAGGTGAGGGGAGGCTGGTGCTGGCTGGCATGGGGTTGTGCCAGCTTCCAGCGCTGGGCGGAGGCCAGAGGACCCTTGCTAATGCAACTTCTCAGGGCTTCTCACAGGAAAAGGCTGCTAGCAGTCATCATAGTGCCACCAGAAAGGGACCAGGGCCATTGCAGTTTTGCCTCGGGCTGGCTGTTAGTGTGTGGGTTCTTGACTTCATGCAGGAAAAATTTCACAATATGAGTTCAGGTGAGTTTGAGAGTATGTTTATTAAAGCTGGGGATAATGAAACAAAGGAAGGGCTTCAGGTAGAGGAAATAACAGGAGGGTGACGAGGCAGGGCTGCTTTGGCTCTCTAGAAATGTCGTAGGAAAGAAGTGGGCCAAGGCAGTGCTGCGTTTGCCTCACTGAAAAGTCTAGAGTAGAAGAAGCACCAAGAGAGAGTCTAGGGCCAGGGGTGTCCAACCTTTTGGCATCTCTGGGCCACACTGGAAGAAGAAGAAAGGGCCACATGTTAAAAATACATTGTGACATGTAATCACAAAAAAAATCTCATAAAGTTTTAAGTAAATTTACAATTTTGTGTTGGGCTGCGTTCATAGCCATCCTGAGCTGCAAGTGGCCTGAGGGCCACAGGTTGGACACCCCTGGTAGGCAGTGCTCTGTTTTGGTTCTCTGGAAGCATTACAGGAAAAAATGGGCCAGCTGAGCTGAGTGGGCTCACTGAAAAGTCAGAGAAAAGGGACCTTAGAGACAGATTCAGAGAGTTAGCCTGGGATGAACCTCCAATGCCCATTGCTCCTCTGGTTACAGGTCTCATGGGGACCCTTAGACTGTAGGTGAGAAAAGCAAGATGCTCACCTGAGAGGGAAGAAAAATGTGGGTGTGCTCTAGAGAAAATCTGCCCAGTAATATGTTATTTAGCCTACAGGTCTTTGTGTGCTTTTCAGTTTGTTTCTCTACAAGATTTCTAGTTTCATACTATTATGGTCAGAGAAGATGTTTGATATGATTTCAGTTTTCTTAAATTTATTGAGACTGGTTTTGTGTGCTAACAGGTAGTCTCTCCTAGAATGTTTCATGTGCCCTTGAAAAGAATGTATATTCTGCTGCTTTGGGGTGAAATGCTCTGAAAATATAAATTAAATCCATCTGGTCTAATGTGTCATTTAAAGCCATCATTTCCTTGTTGATTTTCTGTCTGGAAGATCTATCTATTAATGTCAGTGGGGTGTTAAAATCCCCTACTATGGCTGTAACACTGTCAGTCTCTCCCTTCATGTCCATCAACATATACTTTACATATTTAGGTGCTCCGATGTTGGGTGCATAAGTGTTTACAACGGCCATATCTTCTCGTTTGATTGTTCCCTTTATCATTATGTAGTGTCCTTCTTTGTCTCTTACTATCGACTTTGTTTTAAAGCTTATTTTGTGGGATATAAATATAGCTACCCCAGCTTTTTCTTTTCATTTTTATTCACATGAAATATCTTTTTCCATTCCTTTACTTTTAGTCTGTGTGTATCTTTCATTCTGATGTGGGTCTCTTGCAGATAGCCTATTATGGGGTTTGTTTTCTTATCCATTCAGCTACCCTATGTCTTTTGATTGGAGCATTTAAGCCATGTGCACTTAAAATGATTTTTGATAGGTACACATTTATTGCCATTTTATTCTTTTAACCCTGCTTCTCGGCCACCACCTTCTCCTCCCCCTGCTTCCCCTTCCCTGCTCTTCCTCCGCTTCGTCCTCCTCCTCCTCCTTGTTCATGCAGGCCCTTTAACATTCGTAATACTGGTTTGGAGGTGAGAAATTCCTTTAGCTTCTTCTTGTCTGGGAAGCTCTAGTTCTCCTACAATTTAAAATGATAGTCTAGCTGGGTAAAATAGTCTTGGTTGTAGGTATTTATTTATTTATTTATTTTTATTTTTTTTAATCACTTTTAATATTTCATGTCAATCCCTTCTGTCCTGAAATGTTTCTGTTGAGAAATCAAACGATATTCTGATGGGAGTTCCCTTGTAGGTAACTAACTGCCTTTCTTTTGTAGCTTTTAAGATTCTTCCTTTGTCTTTAACCTTTGCCATTTTAATTATGATGTGTCTTGGTGTGGTCCTCTTTGTGTCCATCTTGTTTGGGAGTCTCTGTGCTTTCTGGACTTGTGTGTGTGTTTCCTTCACCAGGTTAAGAAAGTTTTGGGTCATTATTTCTTCAAATAGGTTCTTGATCCCTTGCTGTCTCTCTTCTCCTTCTGGTGTCCCTATGATGTGGATGTTGTTACGCTTCATGTTGTCCCAAAGGTCTCTTAAATTATCCTTATTTTTTTTAAATTCTTTTTTCTTTTTGCTTTTCTGATTAGGTGTTTTTTTAACCTTATCTTCTAAATCGTTGATTTGTAGTTCATCCAACCTACTATTTATTCCTTCTAGTGTATTCATCATTTCAGACATTGTATTCTGAAATTCTGTTTAGTCCTTTATGTTGGTTTCTATGTACTTTTCTATGCTGATACACATCTTTATAACCATTGCTTTGAGCTCTGTATCCGATAGATTGCTTGTCTCCTTTTCATTCAGCTTTTTTTTTTCTGGAGATTTCTCTTGTCCTTTCATTTGGGGCCTGTTTCTTTGTCTCCCCATTTTGGCTGCCTCTTTGTGTTTGTTTCTATGTATTAGGTAGATCAGCTGAAGTTCTGACTCCCGGTCTTCGCAGAGTAGAATCTTTGTCTGGGACACATGGGCAGCTTTAACAAGAAGCTTGGACTGATGAGAATTGGTGTGGGCTTTGGCCCCTGATCTGAAGGACCTGTTTATCAGTAGCCACAGGCAGGGATTAAGCCAAGTGTGTTAGATAGTGGTTATACAGTAATCTTGGAGCACAGCTGCTGTAGAAGCTCTCAGGCTCTGGACTCCATTTCCCACAGAAGAGTGCAGAATGTGGAAAGAGGCCATTCTGCTCTGAGCTGCTTAGCCACCTTGGTTCTGGCATGGCTGTCTCTGGGCCACCTGCTAAGAGGCACAGGCAGACAGGGTGTGGCTGAGAAAGTGGATGTGGAGCTAGGGCTGACAAGTAAGTTGAGGCAGATCGTGCACTGCCCAAAGCTGACTATATTTACATTGTACATATAGATTTGTATATTTATTTTAGCAGTTCTTTAACAGCTCTCAGAGCAGCTGATGAAGTTCTTATCTAAAAAAATGGCATATAAAAATAAAAAAATGTCATATTTTGACAATATCTGATAGTTTTGGAGAAGGAAGTGCCTTTACACAAAAGTGCTGCATAGCCAAACAGTGTTCCTGATGCAGACCCATCCTGGGGTAGGGGGTTAGTGTGTCAGGGGACCTGGGGTCTCGGTTTCCACTCATCTGCACCCTCCCCTCCCCATGTCTTATAGCGGTGGTGACACTGATTGAGGATGGAAAGAATGACTCTGTGTCGACTGAAACCACACCACACAGGTGGCGGGGGCCTTGTTACCGGTCGCCTGACAGCTCCTACAATAGCCTATACTCCACGTGTCTGGAGCTGTTCAAGTTCACCATTGGTATGGGCGACTTGGAGTTCACTGAGAACTATGACTTCAAGGCTGTCTTCATCATCCTGTTGCTGGCCTATGTGATTCTCACCTACATCCTCTTGCTCAACATGCTCATCGCCCTAATGGGTGAGACTGTCAACAAGATTGCACAGGAGAGCAAGAACATATGGAAGCTGCAGGTGGGTTGGGTGGTGGGGCGTGTGCAGCAGGAGGGTATCAGCTACTCTGTCTGCTGCTTAACACAGCTGGGCATCCAGGCCCCTGCAGGGTTTGAGGAGGTGGCAGAAAGCTCAGTCAGGTCTCAGGGATCAAGCAACAGCATCTCTCTCAGTCAACTCCCTTCTGGCTCTTCCCGCAGGGTTTCCTTGTCCAGTGTCATTAGTCTGCGTTCATAAACACAGTGTTCACTGTGGTCTGGGTGGCTCCCAAGGGAAGGGGATGGAGGGCTCAGCCCCATCCATGTGGGCCCCATCCATGTGGTTCCCATCTCAGGGGAACCCAGTCTAGGCTGGGTACCAGAGATCAGACTCTGTGGGAGCAGCTAATAAGGGGCAGGCCCTGACAGCTACTTTTTTGAGACCCTTGGTCCACATTTGCCTTCCCTACTAATAATAAAAGTAACATTCTTATTAAACAGAATTGATTCTTTTCCAGGTACTTACTTACATGCTCTCATTTAATCCTCACAAGGATGCTATAAAGTGGGCACTATGACTATTCCTATGTTTTGGATGAATGCACTGAGGCACAGAGACATTAGGTATTTGTGCCCATGGTAACTAGTAAGTAGCCCAGCCAGAAGTCAGCCCAGGCAGTCTCACACCTGAGGCTCTGCTCTTAACCACTACTAAGTTGCCTCTTCATGAGCTCCCCAGGGAAGAGTTTGGGGCTGATGCACTCCACACCACTCATGGGGCTCACCACTCACTGGCAGTGCTCAGGCAGGTCTGGGGCCAGGTGGGCTGAGCTCCTCCTGTGCAGTGGTGACAACAAGGCTTCAAAGACCAGCTGGTGTCGTGGGCACTGCGGGTGCTGCTCTGAGCAGCTGGGCCTGGAAGAGATCCTGGAGAGGCTGACCTTGGCAGCCAGCATGACCCCTGAATGAGTCTCCTGTCCCTCTGCCCTTTGTGTTTTCCTGCAGAGAGCCATCACCATCCTGGACACGGAGAAAAGCTTCCTAAAGTGCATGAGGAAGGCCTTCCGCTCAGGCAAGCTATTGCAGGTGGGGTACACACCTGATGGCAAGGATGACTACAGGTGGTGTTTCAGGTAATGCCCAAGCAGGAATCAAAGCCTGGGGAGCTCAGATCAGCTGTGGATATTGGGGACCCACCCAGAGCCAGCTGTGGGTATAGAGGCCTGCCTCAGGGATCACCTATAGGGCTCACCTAGAGCCAGCTATGGGTACAGGGGCCATTCCAGGGCATAGTGTGGTCATGGGGGACCCACCTGCAGCCAGCTGTGGGTGCAGAGCCTGCCTCAGGGTCTTTTGAGGCCAGCCATGGACACTGGGGACTCTCCCCATGTCAGCTATAGGTACAGTGCTCAGCTGTGGCCATAGCAGGCCCACCTCAGATCTCAGCTGGTGAGACTCAGACATTAAATGCTAGAAAATGAGGTATACAGAAGGAGTCACCTGGTAATCAGGTTAAGAACCAAGGCTCCCCATCCTGATCTATGGGCTTCTTGGGTTTGGCCTGTTGGGCCAAGCCCTTGACCTGGGAAGCTGGGCATGGCTCTTAGGCCACCTGCTCCCTGCCCCCCGTCTCCTTGCCCTGCAGGGTGGATGAGGTGAACTGGACCACCTGGAACACCAATGTGGGCATCATCAATGAAGACCCGGGCAATTGTGAAGGCATCAAGCGAACCCTGAGTTTCTCTCTGCGGTCAAGCAGAGGTGAGGTGTAAGGGGAGGGCTGCTGCAGCATGCTGGCCAGGTGAAATCTTGGCTGCCCCCATTTCTTGTAGGCCTTCCTCACCCCATGGCCTGGGCACTGGAATGGTTCCAAGAGTCATTCTTCCTCATACACTCATTGTGGGCACTTCTTTGTGCTCTCATGGGCATCTGCACAGCTGCTGCTCCACATTGCTCATGCACGTGACTCTGCTAGCACCCTTGGCCCAGGCACCTGTTCTGTGCCCCAGAGGAAGCAGCTCAGCCCACATCCAGCCACCTGGATTGCTGACCTCGCTGTGGACTGTCCTGTCTCCTCTGCCCCATGCCTTATACTCGTGTGCACTCAGCTCTGTGAGGCTTATGGACACACACAGGGCCACATGCACACTCATGTTGTGTGGCAGGTACCGGAGGGAAGAACGGGAAGAGTAAAGGGTACACCTTGAGCAGAAATTCCTGTAGAAAATCACTACCAGAAAAAAGTCCTTTAACAGTTAATGGTAAACATTTAACAGTAGACATTAAATTAAGGTCTGATTGAAGGTATTTACTTAAAAAGGAAGCTAACTTACTTTATATTGGATACATTTTTAGTTATAATTACAACCCTTCCCTAATTCTTTGCTTTTAGTTTTAAAAAAATTGTGGGATATGTGTATGAATGATATAGATATGTGAGATATCCGTATATCATAATACCCCACCTTCCTCCCTGGCAACCTCCTTTCTACTTTCTGTCTCAATGAATTTGCCTATTCTAAGTACTTCATATAAGTGGAATTATTCAATATATGTCTTTTTGTGCCTGACTGAATAATACTCCATTGTGTGTATATGGTATAGTGTATTATATTTGTCTGTTCATCTGTTGGTTGACATTAGGATTGTGCCTACCTTTTTGGCTATTGTGAATAATGCTATGAATATTGGTATGTAAGTTTTATTTGAATCTCTGCTTTCAATTGTTTTGGGTAGGGGTGGAATTGCTGGATTATATGATAATACTATGTTTACATTTTTTAGGAACCACCAAACTATTTCTAAAGCAGCTATATCATTTTACATTTCTACTAGCAATGCATGAGGATTCCATATCCTCACTAACATTGTTTATTTTCTTCTTTTTTAAATTATAGCCATCCTGATGGAAGTCAAATAGTATCTTATTGCAGTTTTGATGTGCATTTCCCTAACGACTAATGAATTTGAACATCTTTTCATGTTCTAATTTTCCATTTATAGATTTTTTTTGAGAAATGTCTATTCAAGCCCTTTGCCCATTTTAAAATTTGTTTTGTTGTTGTTGAGTTATAGAAATACTTTACCTATTCAAGATATTAATACTTTATCAGATACATGATTTGCAAGTATTTTGTCCTTCTGTGAGTTGTCTTTCTGCTCTCTCAATGGAGTCCTTTGATGTACAAAAGTTTTAAATTTTTTTAAAGATTTTATTTATTTATTTTTAGAGAGGGAAGGGAGGAAGAAAGAGAGAGAGAGAGAAACATCAATGTGCGGTTGCTGGGGACTGTGGCCTGCAACCCAGGCATGTGCCCTGACTGGGAATTGAACCTGCGATGCTTTGATTCGCAGCCCACGCTCAATCCACTGAGCTACGCCAGCCAGGGCAGTTTTAAATTTTTTAGAAAAGATTTTTATTTATTTATTTATAGAGAGAGGGGATGGGAGGTAGAAAGAGAGGGAGAGAAACATCAATGTGTGGTCACCTTCCATGTGCCCCCTGTTGGGGACCTGGCCTGCAGCCCAGGCACATGTCCTGACTGGGAATCAAACCAGCAACCTCTTGGTTCACAGGCTGGCACTCAATTCACTGAGCTATACCAGCCAGGGCCCAAAAGTTTTAAATGTTGACAAAACCCAACTTATCTATCTTTTTCTTTTGTTGCCTGTTATTTTGATGTCATGTCCAAGAAACAATTGCCCAACCCAATGCCACAGGGACTTAGTTCTTGTTTATATCAATTAACCTTGTAAAACTGGTTTTGTTGTATGTTGTTTTACTTCAAGTCACAGAACCTATTGACAATCATGTTAAGGGAGGACTTACGGTATAGATTAGTTTTCTATCAGATTTGGTTTACCTGAAAATGTCAAGTTCATCTGTATGTTTGAAGGATATTTTCACTGGATATAGAATTCTGGGTTAACAGATTGTTTTCTTTTTCAAATTAGAACACCTTAACTACGTTTCTCTTCTGTCTTCCGGCCTCCATTGTTTCTGATGAAAAGTTGCCCACTATTTGCAATGTTGTTCTCCTATCTGTAATGTGTCTTTTTTCCTCTGGCTGTTTTTAAAATATTCTCTTCACTTTTGTTTTTCAGCAGTTTGACTAAGATGTGCTTAGGTATGGCTCTCTTTGGTCTTATTTTTCTTGGGGTTTGCTGAGACTCTTGGATCTGCACATCCATATGTTTCGTCATAACGGGGAAGTGACTATGTGCATTTTGCTTTGTTCTTGTTTATTCTTGCCATCCTCTCCCTTTGGGACTCTAATTACATGTATGTCAGACCTTTAATATTGTCCCATAGGTGTTTCAGGTTCTGTTCATTTTTTCTCAAAATTTTTTTTTGTTTCTCAAACATGATGATGTATATTGATCTGTCTTCATGTTCACTGACCCTTTCCTCAGCCATCTTCAAACTGCTACTAAGTCCATTCAGTGACTATTGCATTCCAAATATTGTGCTACTTGGTTTTAGGATTTCTATTTGGTTCTTTTTTAATAGTTTCCATTTGTCTCCTGAGATTCCTTAGCTGTTCCCTCATTAAAACCATATTTTCCTTTGGTTCTTTCAACATATTTATACCAACTAGGAAGAAAGTAGGTTTACTGTTGTGAGTATGTGAAACACAGAGTTTATTCTTGTATTATTAATTATTGTATTATTTTCCATATGAACAACTGTGAACCTACTCTTGCTCCACTTAGTTACAGCTCCTTTAACTTCTCAGTCTGGTGAATTCAACATCTGGGCCATCTTGAGGTCAGTTTCTATTGATTGCTTTTTTGCCCTGACTGTGTGTCACACTTCCCTGTTTCTTTTCATATCTAGTACCTATCAACTGTATGCTGGGTGTTGTGAATTACATGCTGTAAAGACTCATGGTTGGATTTTTGTTCTAGTTGGCAGTTCAGTTACTGATGAATCACTTTGAATTTGCTTAGGGTTAGCTTTAAGCTTTATTGTGGTAGATCTATGGACATTCCAAGGTATTTGCTAATCCCATAAAACTTGTGGGACTCAGCCTCCAAACTTTCCAGTGGGGAGCTTATCAGGGCTTGGTTTTAGGCTGTGTTGGGTGAGTCTTGAGTAGTGCTTACCTTAGGTTATGTAGAGTACATGGGGCATTTCTGGTATTTTAGCTTAATGTGGAGAAAGGGTGTTAAGGAGGTCTCTCCACTCTGGCTGACCTGCACCTCCAATATCCCTTAGTACTGCTCAGCTTCTAGCATCTCTGTCCCACTTGCAACCTCATGGCAGCACTCTCTGTTGGGACTAACGCTGTCTCACCCTGTGCAACACAGCCCAGCTCCCAGCCAGGGACTTATGGACCTCCATGTCCAAGTTCCCTGCCTCTTCTTCTCCTGCACCCTGTCCCACAGATGCTAGCTGCTTCAGCTCAGAGGCACTGCCACACTCTGCTGGTACCACTGCACCATAGTCAGAGAACTTGTCCCTAAACAAAACATCAGGGCAATTGTGGAGCTCACCTTGGGAATTTTATTTCTCTCAGCAATTGCAGTTTTTCACCACCCGCTGTCCTATGATTGAAAACATAAGGCATGTATTTACTGCAGGTATTCTGTCCAGTTTTATGGTTGTTTACAGCAGGATGGCTGGCCCAATACTAGATACTCCACTAGAACTGGGAGTGGAAATCTATTTTTATTAAGAGACTTACTTTTGGAAAACTACTCAAGGGCTTCATCAGTTCTCCCAAGGGCCTTCTGCCATCCTGTAATTTCTCCACGAGTCTCACTGGGAGCACTCCCTGTACCATTCTATAATACCTATTGATGACCTCTTCTTCAGTTGTTAACTGGTCTTTTTGTCATAGAGGCATTTGAAGATGGCTTTGCATGCGATTTGAGCACTTATCCAACATCATTTTTATTGATTTCATGAAATCTGACAACTTTTACAAGACTTGCTGTTTCATTTTGCAGTTGATTTGCATTGTTAGCATCACATTGTTGGCTGTTGACACACTGCCCACTCACTGTGATATTAACAATGATGTTGGCCTGGTGGCAGGGACGCACATGTTTATGTTAACCTGGGTGGTGGTAGGGAATGGTGAGAGGTTCCCTGATTGCATACTTTACTTACCTAGCAAATATTTCCCGGGGGTTTTGCTTTCCTATACAACCTTGTAACAGTGACGCTTCAGGATGAATAGCCAGATAGTCCAGATAACCCATGGTGCCTGTGATTGCAAAGGTGGGGGGGGGGATGCAGGAGAGAAAGACCAGGGGAGAAAAGTGGTCAGTAACTGAGCTAGGGAGAGCATATGAGGGAGTTTTGGCCTCAGAACTATGGGAAGTGGACACTGGAAAACCCATACATGATTTGAGGGCTCTGAGCTGGGCCAAGCAGTCCCTAAGGCTGGGTCTCCCTACCACCCAGTCAGCCAGAAGATGCTGCTTTTATCCCTGGGTTCCCCAAGAGATCATCTTTCAGCACTTGATACTTGGTGTGAGACTGGGGTTGGGGAACAGGCCAGTGACAGTAGCCTGTGGGCCTATGGGAAACACCAGGACCTGAAGTATTAAGCTGGAGTAGCCACAGTGGGCCCAGCTCCCAGCATTCCTGATGCTTTTGAGATGTGGCCAGCAGAAGGGCCTGAGTTGTGGCTTGGGGGTAGGAGGTATGGCCAACCAGAGGGCTTGGCTGCTCTGGGCTCTAGCCAATGAAAGGAGAGCACACACAACTTTCCTGTCACTTCCTGCCTGTTATTTTTCTGAGGTGGCCAGGGCTGGAACTATAGGCCACATGTGAGGTCCCCGTCCAAAGCCCAGTGTCACCGTGATTCCCTTGGCATTGTTCCCAATCTGCTGTGCCCAGGTGGGGTCTGAACCCCAAATCCCGATTCTTTGGCTGGTGTTCATCACCTTACATATGACGTTGGTGTGGAGCAGGTCAGGGGGCAGGCCCACTCTCCCTCCCACATTGGCAGGGAGGAAATGGAGGAGAGAGGCAAACTGTAGGCTCTCATGAAGCCATAAGCAAGCCAGGGTGGGAGCGGAGGAAGAGAGTGTGAGGAGCTGCCAGAGAGGATGAGGCTCCTTGAGCAGCTGAGGGAAGAGGAAACAGCACCCATCCGGGTGCCTCAGGAAGCACTGACACGCCTGGGCCCCCTTTTATCTGCAGATTGGTAAGACCAACTGATACATATTTATTATTGTTTTGCTGCACCCAAGTCAGTAATGATGTTTTACTGTTTAGTTGCAGGGAGAAACTGGAAGAACTTTGCCCTGGTTCCCCTTTTAAGAGATGCAAGCACTCGAGAAAGGCAGCCTGCTCAGCCTGAGGAGGTTCATCTGAAGCACTTCTCAGGGTCCCTCAAGCCAGAAGACGCTGAGGTTTTCAAGGATCCTGCTGCTTTAGGGGAAAAGTGAGGGACCCCCCCAGGGCGCTTCCAACACTGTGGGCCTTAGGCTAGCACACTGGCTGGGGGCTGTGTGGGGAACACCTGTGCTCTCCTAGCTACCTGGCCTGGCCTGCACTTGCCCAGACACACGGTGAGGAGTGGTGCTGGGGGCATGGGAAGAGATAGTCATCCAACCTCACTGTCCCCAAGTGCATCTCCTAACAGGATAGGATCTTGCTTTTGAGGTTTTACTGACTTTATTCAACATCATGAGTGATAAATCTCTTGGACATATATGATGCCCCTGTTTATTTTATTTTATTTTATTGGGAGGAAAAGTGAATAAAGTCCAGGAAAACACCTTTTAGAACAAAGCGTTTCCTTCGGTGTCAAATGCCGAGAGGCCACTCTGTACTGTGCTTACTCTCTCCCCTGTCACAAGCTGACTGGGGGTGATGTCGTTCACTCCTTGCAGAAGGCGGGGAGGCTGGCCCCATTCCCAGCTCTGCCAGAATTGTTTTTTTCCACAGTGACTTTGTCCTTCCATGATCCATCACAGTTCTCAATATATTAGCTGTTTAAATGAAAGTAAAGAACCCCACCCCAAAGGTGTGGCAGGACTTTTTAATGATCTTCCATTTGTGGTGATCACTGTCCTGCCTCCTGCAGTGGCATGCTTCGACCTCCACCCATCCTGTCGTCTGTTAAATAAACAAATGTATGAGTATGTATTGTATCAAGTGTGAACTTTATGCCACTCATTGGGCTGGCACAGCTGATTGGCGCTGTGCAGTCTGTGTGTGTGTGTGTTCTCTGTGTGCCTGTGTACCACCCCCTAGGGCTAGCGGCCTTGGTCACCTTTTCCTTGTTATGCATGGGCAAGGCACACCTTCATGCACACACCTACCATATGCAGTGAACTATGGGCCGTGGGCCAAATCCGGCCTGCCAGCCGTTTGCATAAACAAACTTTTACTGGGACACGGCACGGCCACTCATTTCTGAACTGTGTATGGTAGCTTTCGTGCTACAGGGCAGATGCGAGTAACTGCAACAGAGACCAAATAGCCTGCAAAGCCTAAAATGTTTATTCTCAGGCCCTTTTCATGAAAGTTTGCTGACTTCTGCTTTATTATAGAGAACTCAACAAACAGTGCTCCAGAAGGCTGTCCCAGATGTTGGCGGGGGTGTGCCGATGTCTGTGGAGTTGGAGTAAGCTGCCTTGTCATGGAATTGTGGGATGTTAGTTCATGGAAAGAGGACTGACATGAGCTGAGGGGTATCAGGAGGAAACACTGGGGCCCCCTCCTCCAGCATCATACCTGCCTCCACATGGGAGGCCTGCCTGAGGAGCATGAGGGCTGGCTGACGAGGGGTGAAGTGAGCCGTGGCCGGGCCATGGCAAATGGGCACAGAGGAGGAACCCTGACGGCCAGAACGCATTGAGTGTTTATACGAAGTGCCTGATGGGCATTACCCTTCAAGGCTCCTAACAGCCTGGGGAGAGCTATCATTAGGTCCATTTTATAGAAGAGAAAAATGAAGCTGGGACAGTTAGCAAGGTTACAGGGCCTGCAAACAGCATTGCGGGGGCCTGAGCCCAGGCAGCCTGACTCCAGAGCCCGGAACTGAACCACAGAGCCGGGTTGCCTGGCAGAGAAGGGGCTGGGCGAGCCTGCCCATCCCCGGGTCAGAGGGAGATGCGAGGGCTCCTCGAGTCCTGTTGTAGGCCTGGGACCCCTTTCTTTACCGGCAGGCCTTCCTCAGAAAATGTCGTGTTGATGTGAGACAGCTACCAGTTTCTGCAAATTGAATCAACTTCCGAATTGACAGAGCTGGAAGGATTCTTGTGGGTGTTCTCCTGTGAAATGAAGGGTCACAGCCTTTTGTGTGAATCTGGGCTATTTAAAGGGGACACGCCTGCCACTAGCTGGGTTTATTTATATATTTAATCTACTGCTGTCTCTTTGAAAAGTTTTAATTTAATTAAAAATGTTTTTCAATTACAGTTGGCATTAATATTATTTTATGATAGTTTCAGGCGTGCGGCATAGTGGTTAAACAGTCATGCACTTTACCAAGTGTCCCCCCCCAATATTTCTAGTACCCACATGGCACCACATACATACTTATTACAGTATTACTGACTATGTTCCTTATGCTGTACTTTACATCCCTATGACTGTTCTGTAACCGCCAATCTCTGCTTCTCAGTCCCTTCACCTTTCTCGCCCAGTCCTCCAGCTGCCCTCCCCTCTGGCAACCACCAGTTTGTTCGTTGAATCTATGAGTCTGTTTTTGTTTTATTTGTTCCTGTTGCTGTCTCTTTATTTCTCCATCCCCAGGTGCTTCCTTCCACCACCTGGAGACAGGATGAGTCACAACCCAGAATCCCCGATAGGGAGGCTGCTCAGCTCTCCTTGCCCAAGGACAGCCGTGGCTGCCAGGATGTGGTGGCCCTCTCCTGACCACTGTTGAGTGGGCCCACAGCTATTGATGGAGCTCTGCCTGGCCCCTCCTTCCTCACAGCACCAAGTGGGGTGTTACTAGGGTGGGTCAAGGGGTTGGCCCCTACCTGGCTTCACCCACCCCACAGGGACCTTTCTCTCATTTCTCTCTTGGGGGAATCTTGTGGACCTGCCTGGGCCCTGATGTCTGCAAGGCTTAGGAGGTGCAAACAGGAGGGAGAAGGGGCATTTGGTGTGTCATCTGCTGTGGGCATTTTACATTCCACAGCAGACAGA
Source organism: Tonatia bakeri (assembly GCA_004024845.1). Taxonomy (NCBI): domain Eukaryota; kingdom Metazoa; phylum Chordata; class Mammalia; order Chiroptera; family Phyllostomidae; genus Tonatia; species Tonatia bakeri. The sequence goes on from PVIA01005567.1 coordinate 111,476, forward strand.
CATGGTGCAGACAGACACTGCTGGCTGAGGCTTCTGCTTTGATCTCAGCCTGCAGAGTGGGGGTCATATAGGGGGTATACTGGCCAAGTCTAGGAGCTTTGGGGAGCGGGACCGTTACAGAACAAATAAGGGGGGCCTGGGACGATAATACTTTTACTGAAAGAGACTCAGGTCCATCATGTCTGCCGTCTTATAGGAAAGATATCTCTCAATGCCAGAGATTCGTGAAAAGGAAAGGAAACGTTTATTTAATGCTATACAAACTTAAAGTAGTGACCTAATGTCTTCATCAAAATCTTAAAGTCCCTTAAAACACCCACAAACGCACACAGTCCTTCCTTCCCCTTTGCCCAGTCTAGGGTACCATATCTCAGGAAAGGAAATAGAAGTCCTTGGCTCAGGCAGTCCCTGGTTCTTCCCAGTAATCCGTCTCGGCTGGTAGACCTCCCTTGGTTACCGGCACCCTCAGCTGTGTTGCCGGGATCTCTGCTAAAGCTGGGTGGTGGTTCCCCCTACTACTGCTGCAAGGGTCCCCACTCTGGCAAAGCTGCATGGTCCTCTCTCCACCGCTCCAGCCACGTGGTCCTCTCTCCCCCAGGACCACAAGAGTCCCCACTCACCCAAATTCACGTGGTTCTCTCCTCTATGGCTGCCGTGTCTAGGTTTAAATACCTGCACCAATCTTCCTCTGCAGCCCCATTTCCGACTCCTCCCGCACTCGGCCACACTTGCCCTCAATCTGCTGTCCTTTCTAGCTTTTCTGGTCACCATCATGGGTGTGGGCAAGTGTCACCCCATGTCGTGGAGCCAATCTTCTCCGAGCTCCCATGCAGGCACTGTAACTCAGGGGACCTGCCCCCCAGTCATATCTTGGGGGGTGTCCCTTTCCATCTCCCTGGCCCAGAGCATGGCCATAGCTATTTAGCATATTCAAGCGACCAGCCTAAAGCTATAGGTATGTTAAATGACCATGCCATGGATTAGCTGCAAAGCTTCCCTGCATGTTCTTGCTCTGTGTGCCCCTTCCCCCAACTCACACCTGTGGGTGGAAGTGGTAAAAAAACATCTTAGAATCTCCTGGACACCTTGAATTCTGGGCCCCATTTCAAATGTCCATTTGGGACCCCCTTCTTGGCTGCACCCTGTAACAGGACTGGGTCAGAAATATGCAGAGGCCGCCCTTTCCCCTTGCAGCCTGCATCCCACCCTGGCCCACTGGCCCTGTGCTTTTTGTTGTTTTGTTCCACAGGCACAGCTGGTTTGAAATGTCCCTCCTGGGACGGCACCTCTTTAGGCTCTGCCTGAACGTTTGTTACAGGGTGCAGCCAAGAGGGGGGGGACCCCAAATGGACATTTGAAATGGGGCCCAGAACTCAAGGTGTCCAGAGATTCTAAGATGTTTTTTTTTACCTCTTC